>PVLC010013282.1:0-41631 GCA_004027655.1 Graphiurus murinus | reverse complement strand
TGTCCAAAACAATTTTGTTGGAGGATGATGCGGAAGGATTAGAGGAGCATTTCAGATGGTCTGGCAACCAAAGAAGATTGTTCTCTTTCAAATAACTAACTAGAAACTAGGTATTTGTACTGATGCCAAAATCACATTCAGGATGCCAGTTAAAATGTATCCTTCCTTACAAACAAATAGTTTACTATTCCAACCAACCCTGTGTTCCATGATCTGCAAGCAAAGTTATAGTAGAGACTCCATACAGCTATTACAACGTATAGGTCAACATGTAAACATGAAGGTAGCATGCTGTGGATATCATTGAAATATGTGAGTTATATGGAGAAGAAAAATCTCAGAAACCAGACATACTATGCCCTCAAGATAAAAGGGCTTCAGGGATGAGATTTGGAATTGCAAAGATGATCCAAGTTTAAATGGGAGCTATTATTATTTCTCAGTCTTCAATTTTAACAAAAGGTTGTGTTTGTTTGGTGGGGATTTAATCCAGGGGCATTCGATCTCTGAGCTATGTCCCCATACCTATTTTATTTTTATTTGGAAACAGGGTCTCACTAGGTTGACGACAGTTTCATCACTTGCTGAGGCTGTTCTCAAACCTGAAATCTTCCTGTCTCAGCCTTTTTCAAAAGTTTTGAGGATTCATAAAGCAAATTTAAAAATGTATTATTGAAGCCGGGCGTGGTGGCACACGCTTGTAATCCCAGCATTTGGGAGGCTGAAACCGGAGGATGCGGGTTTTCGGCTAGCCTCAGCTACCTAGTGAGGCACTCCGCAATTTAGTGAGACCCGGTTTCAAAATAAAGAATAAAAAATAAGGCTGGGGGTGTAGCTCAGAGGTAGAATGCCCCTGAGTTCAATCTCCAGTACTGCAAAAAAAAAAAAAAAAAAAAAAAAGTGTTATTGAATTAAACTTTGTTGAAAATAAAATATGTTTATATATTATGTGTCACCCAGAATCTGAGAGCAAAAAGATATTGTTTTACCGTCATTTATTCTGACTCCTCATTTTGGAAGTGAAATGAAGAAAATGAGGTTCAGGAATATGAGATGACTCTATTAATGTAAAATTATTAGTTGCAATGTAGCCTTTGGAATCTAACACATTTCATAGAGAGCTTTGATCTAACCTCCATTCCACTTATATAGGTTTCTCTGTTCAGGTTCTTAGGTTACCCAGGATTCTTCTTACTTGAACTATTCTTGCTAAAGATACAATGGAAAAATAAAATGAGATTCAGAAAGGTCATTTAAGGTATCTGTTTCTTTAATGTAAGTATTCCTTACTTTGGCAGAGACAAAATTCTGGAATGACATAGATCTTTCCTTGATGTATAAAAATGTTGGCAAGCTAATAGATTTGTGAATTTCCACCCCTTATATTTCAAGAAAGCCATATTGTAGAAGTTGGGAATTTTAATGCTAAGAAAATGATGATGTGTACAAATCTTTCATGTTTGGGCAACATCTCATCTTAGTGCCCAAAGATTTTCAATTATCTTAAATAAATATTTATTCATTCATGCCACCTGGCAACAAATAATACTGTTTGCAATGTTAGATGATCAGAACCTGCAGTATATTATATTGCCCAATAAGGAAAAATGTTTTTACCCTGCTGTTGTAATAAATAAATGTGAAAATAGGTAATGAGTTAACAGATTTGCATCAAAATGCTGGTAGGCAAACTAAAAATAGGACTTTACATTCTGTCTAATCTTCATAAGTATTGATTGCGAAATCACATTGGAAAAATAAATCATCCTGTAGTATCACTTTTATTTCCATTGCAGTTCTACTGCAATATATTCTGCATAGTCATTAGTCAATAAAATTAGTGAGCATTTACTGCATGTTTGCAACATGCCAAACATCCCCCTAAACACATTAAATAAATTTCTCATTTTAGACTCATAAGAATGGTATGAGATAAGTTGAGATATTTAAGGGATTAGATTTTTAAAAAAATCCATACAGAGTCGGGCGTGGTGGTGCACGCTTGTAATCCCAGCATTTGGGAGGCTGAGACCGGATGATCCGGGTTCGCGGCCAGCCTCAGCTACCTAGGGAGGCACTCCGCATCTTAGTGAGACCCGGTTTCAAAATAAAGAATAAAAAATAGGGCTGGGGGTGTAGCTCAGAGGTAGAATGCCCCTGAGTTCAATCCCCAGTACCGCAAAAAAAAAAAAAAAAAAAAAAATCCATACAATTTGTGTGTGTGTGTGTGTGTGTGTGTGTGTGTGTGTGTGTAGTGGGGAAAGAACTCAGGGGCATTCTACCAGTGAGCTACACCTCCAACACTATTTTTATTCTTTATTTTGAAACAGGGTCTCACTAAGTTGTGGAGGGCCTCACTAAGTAGTTGAGGCTAGCCATGAACCTGGTATCCTCCTGTCTCAGCCTCCCAAGTACTGGGATTACAAGCGTGTGCCATCATGCTTGGCTGCATATAATTTTATTTAGGGAAAAAACACTTTATATAGGGTCGCACAGAAGTGACAAGTTTAAACTTCTATCCTGTCATCTGAGAATTTCTTTAATCATTATACTATCTTGATTTTCAGGAAAATATTGTTGAATATCCAACATTGAAAAGGATATCTGGTGTGTGTGTGTGTGTACTTGTGCACATGTGACACGATAGTATGAACATTTGTGATAAAAACATCACATATATCTTGCTAAGGTCTTGCAGTATTTTTTTGTTTTGTTTTGTAGTACTGGGGATTGAACTCAGGGGCATTCTACCTCTGACCTATACCCTCAACCCTATTTTTTATTCTTTATTTTGAAACAGGGTCTCACTAAGTTGCAGAGTGCCTCACTAGGTAGCTGGGGCTGGCTGCGAACTCGGATTCTCCAGTCTCAGCCTCCCGAATGCTGGGATTACAAGCATGCGCCACCATGCCCAGCTGGTCTTTTTTTTTTAATGGTATAACTTTTAAGAATGGAAATCACCAGAAAAGAGATGATCCAAGTCCACCTTGCTATAGTGCCCTCTCCATGGAAAAACTTACACTCTTAAAATCTCAACTTTCTTATTTTAATAATAATAATAAATAATAGTAATTACAATGGCTGTGTTTACAAAGTCAAAGAATATAAACCATAAATAAAAAATAAAAATCACATGTAATCCTCTGTTCATATTTCCTATCCAAATATGTATAAGATAATTTTTCCATTGTAACATTTTCTTACCTACATTTATCAATAATATAAACATCCTTTGAGACAAATGTTTTCCTTTTTTAAATAAGTTACAGTTTGATTCATTTCATACTCTTGGATAATTAGGAGGGTATAGAAGATTATATGATAAGGGAATTCTTTGTGGGCGATCTGACTTTTGTGTTCTTCTTGCTCTCAGCTTGGTGAAGTTAATATGGTGTCAGACCATTTCTAATAATATCTAGTTTTCTGCTTGACAAGGTTTTCATTTCTTTTTTCTTTCTTCCTTTATTTTGTTTTTGTGGCACTGCAGGTTGAACCGAAGGGCATTCTACCTCTGAACTCTACCCCCAGCCCTGTTCTAGTTTTATTTTAAAACAGGGTCTTGCTAGGTTAATGAGGGTCTCACTACTTGCTGAGACTTTCCACAACCCTGTGATCTTCCTGTTTCAGCCTCCCAAGTACTAGGGTTAAAAATATAGGGCATCACTATGCCTAGCTTGAGGTTTTTGGTTTTTTTTCTAATACACAGTGAACCAATTGCTATAAAGGGCAGTGATGTGGAAATAGTTTCTCCTCAGCGCAAACAAACAAACAAACAAAAAACAGGCCTATCTATAGAGATTTTAAAATAATAATAAATTAAGTATTGGTATTTTTTATTATTTATTTAAACACCATACACTGGCATTGTAAACAATGTAAATGGTTATGGTACTATTCCCTGCTCGTTGGAAGACTTACCACCCTATCTTTTGGTATACCATTATTCTTCACTGTTATAATCATACCACACAGCCTACCAACATGAACAAAGATCTGCATACCCACTTCTTTAAATTCTGTGTAGCCAACATCAAACACGTAAGATACCTTATTTTGCATGTTTGCACACATTGCATAGCTTTTTTTTTTTTCCTTTCCAATAGGAACATGAAGATGCTACCTTCCTCCTATCCTTTCTCTATTTGAATTAGGGGTACATGTTTATTTTTCCTTGCTCTGATATATGTACTTCTAATAGAACCAACTCTACTTTTAAAGGCATGTAATTTCTCTTGTGTCTTCCATTTGCATTCTCTATTCTTCAGAAATGTTTTGATGTCTGTAATATTAGATACTAGAGTATCATGCCCTACTTCAAATACTGTTGTGAAATTATTCCAGGAGCTGGGTATGGTGATGCACACTTGTAATCCCAGCATTTGGGAGGCTAAGACTGGAGGATCTGGGTTCGTGGCCAGTCTCAGCTGCTTAGTGAGACCCTCCACAACGTAGTGAGACCCTGTTTCAAAAGAAAGAATAAAAAATAGGGCTGGGGCTGTAGCTTGGAGGTAGAATGCCCCCAGGTTCCATTCCTAGTACCTCAAAAAAAAAAAAAAAAAGAGAAATTTTTCCAAATATTCATGATACATTTTTCATTTCAATCTTTCTCTAGGAAGTACATTCACATCACAGTCCTCTCTACTTTGCCATTTATTTTTAATATTACAATTGTGACCAACACATGAGGTAGTTTTAAAAGCTGAGCTCTTAACTATCTCAAGAAGTATTTTAATAGAATACTTGCGGTGAAAAGTGGTAAAATATTTGAAATGTTAAAACTCAGTATCAAGTACCAGAAATCATGACTAGCCACAGGGGCACTCTAGTTACCGATACCTGATTCTGTTCATGGTGTTTACATTGATAGTTCTCTAGGCTACTGTTAGAAGCATCTATGTTTCTTTACTAACTTGTATTTTCCTCTATATATGCTTTTCAAAAGAGGAAAACCATTAGACCTTAGAATCTTTACATGGTTCAAAACATATGACATGATTTCTGGTAAAGTTGTTATATACTTAGTTTTGTAGCCAAATTATCTGAATGGCTGAGTAAAAATTCAGTAGCTTACCTTTAGAAATATTATAAATGAAGTCCTAAGAGTTTAATTTATTTTTCATCCTTGTCTACCGTATGCAAAGATGGCTTCTTATCTAGATTTTACAATCCATATGCCCATCACATCTCCCAAAGAAATTAATTTGCTATTTTCCTATTAAAAGGCTATACACAGAGTTTTCTGCAATGTTCTCCTTGGCATCCAGACATTTAATTTTTACCAGTTCTCTGAGTCAGAAAAGATAGAAACTAGTACTTCAGGCACCTACCCCACAAAAAGCTGAATATTGAATACACATTCTTCTTTTTTCTTTCCTTTCTGAAACAGAAGCAATGAGCCAGAAGTTTACTTCAAATTGTAGTGAGTGTGCTGGTTTCTTTGTGTAGTATTAGATTGGTGTTTCCTAGTGCTGTTACAACCTGGTGAGTTTTTCTTTGATCTCTGAGCCCCCAGGCATTTGTAGATGAGGTCCTCATCACATGCTGAATCAGCCCCTTGAACAGTCTCTTTCAAAGCTGAAATATTGGAAGTACATTCCAATCTTCTCCTTCCTCTCCCAGGGAAAGCCATGAGTTGGCCCTTTTTGTTCAATCATGAGCAGTGTGACTTAAGGGAGGGATTAAATTAGTTGCAATGAAACACTTTTTCTTACCATTTCAAAACAGCCATCCTTGGTTTTGACCTTGTGGATAGTACTATTACTTCCTATCCAATTTCTGAAGTACTCACAAAGATGTTTTGCACCAAATATTGTTAGTCAGTGTTCCTGTATAAAGAAAAAGCTGTATATTTTTCTATGGTTCTATCTTGTTGACATCACTGTCCTTCTTTACTTTCAATTCTTAAGGTCTATCCCCTACTGTGAGAAAAAAAAAAAAAAGCTCAGAAAATATTTGGAATCCTTTGGAATCCAAAGGAGAGGTGATTCAGTCTTTTTTTTTTTTTTAATAATTAACAGAGGATATATTTTCTCAGAGTGAAGAGTTGAAATTATTATTTTTGTAAAGAATCATCTTATTTCTTATTAGTGCATTTCACATACACCATAATGAGTTTCAGTATGTTAAAAACATACATGCACACAGCTGTTTGTGTATTTTCCTCTATATCCCACCCAGCTCCCCCTTCTTCTCTCTCCTCATTAGTTAGGTTGTTAGTATTCCCTTCACATATTGCAATAGAATTATTTGAACTGTTGAGAAGAGTTGAAATTATAAGTTACCAGTGAATGACTTTAAGAGTGCATGCAGAGTACTGAGTACTTGACCCAGGGTATCACACATGCTAGGCAAATGCCTTACCAGTGAGCTATATCACCAGCTCAAGAGAGAGAAATTCTATATATGAATAGACTAAACTGAAAAAGTTAGTGGAAGAGAGGCCACCCTTATGATGAACAAGCCACGCTCTTATAATCATTGTACTTCTTACACATTTACTATTAAGTTGTGTGAGTGATGGTGAGCAGACTTATAGTTTGTTAGTCACTTCAGTTTTATTATTACTTCATGTTTCTAAAGTTACTTTTAAAAGTTGAAACAAGTAGAATTTTATGTGCATTTTCACTTATTAATTTTTACCAACTATTATTCCAAGAACAAATGATGTATCCTTTGACTTTTGTATAAGTCCTCTGGGCATAAAATCATCATCAAATTTCACATAATACTTATATTTATTTCTCCTTTAGTACTGAAAAATATTAATATATAGCCAGACTCTTAAATCATATTGATGCGTTCCTCTTGTAAAGTGCTGAAATGAAATAAAACAGGCTACACATGAATGCATCTGCCTGGTGTATTTGGAGACACATTGGCAGGAAAACAATGTGGCTTTCCTGACATCTGGGAAACTCAAGTTCATTTTATCTCCATTAATGATGTACATTCAGATATTGGGTAAAACAGCTCCTGAATAACTCAATTATACTATGTATTCACAGTCACAGCAGAGTTATTTCCTGGAAGGCCAGAGACTATGCCACCATTACCTTGCATCTGAATAGCTTCTATTCAAATAGGCAAATGTACTTCCAGGTAGCATTTTATTAATTCCTAATCAATAAGCCATTAACAATGCAGAGAACATTACTATCAAATAATCCAAACTTTATATATCCATGTGATGTTTAATGTTTGCCCTTGTGATAAACTTTATGCTTATCCAAAAGAAGAAGAGATAATCTATACCCTGAATATATCACACAAATGCATGACTCCAGAAGACAGGATTTTTTATTTCTTTTCCATTCAAACATAAACATAAACTCTGGAAGCAGTAAATTAATGTTCTATGACTTTTGGTGGTGTGAAATCATCATATTGTCTTATCACCAAAGGCTTATTTTATGAAAGACTGCAACATTTGCACATTTAAAATAGTCGGCTTGCCTCATATTTACTTCCACACAAGGACAATTGACTCTCAGGCACAAATTATGGTCACATTTAGAAATAGAATGGAAAGTGTTTTTATCAGCATTTTGAAAGAAATGAATAATGTTCTGAAATTAAATTATTTGAAATAGCTGCATACATACTCCAAAGTTTAATTTTTCATGTGTGAGTACTCTCAGACTGTTTTGTCTACACTTCAGCCAACACACATTTATTGGCCATGAGCAAATGAGAAGTGAAATAAAGTTTCTGATTTCATATGATTTAGCATCTGGTCTTAATATGGTAGAGACTTCTCTTGAAAGAACATTCATCTGCAACTGCTCTGAGAAATGTTTATTTTTAGTCTAAATTTGGTTAAATTTCAATAATTCCTCTTTTTTAGTATTCGAAGCACTTTTATAGGGGGACTAGCAACCATATACAGAATGCAGTGTTTATTTATAATTGTTAATAAAATCTGATATTTGAAAGTTTGAACAGCAACCTCTTCTGGTCAAACAGATAGCATAGTAAACAAATGAGTCAGTATTGCCTTGATCCAACCACAGACTCATTTTTTTTTTCTAACCTTTTCAATTCAGATACAGTAGTCGTTTTTTCTTCTTCGAAGGTTAGTAGAATTTTCTTAAATAGCTCCCTTTATTTGGCATTAGACAGAGTTTGGAAACTCTAAGCAGGAATGATTTTCTGCCATATGCTTGGTTGAGTTGCACTGCCTAAGTGTGAGGTCTGATTGTATTTGTGACTGACTCCATCCCAGTACCTTAGCTGACCTCCTGCAGGTGCCTCTAAGGACATGGGAAATAAACATCAGTGATACCACAGAAACCTTTGAAACAAACTGTTAAAAACATGCTTCTAAGGACTATTCAGAACAAGAGGCTGTTCTTACTTTCTTGGCAGAGCTCTTAAGGATTACTGACTTTCCATGAGTATGCGCTGACATCTTTTTAGGAGGGCTTGCTTATCTCTTCTTCTTACGGATTTCCATTGCTACTACCCATTGCATCTTTAGTAAATCCACTTCTGCTTACTTGTTTCCCTAGCCTTACTCTCACTTATTTGTGACTATACCATTAATGCCCTTTACTGATGACCTCTTGCTTTTCATCCATTATGCTTTTCTTTCTTTTTTTGTACTTCATCTCTTATTTCTCCTACATATTGCTTTTCTCATGACTCCTAATTTTGGTTATAATGGAACTTAGTTTATGGATCATGGCCAGTCAGTGATAATGCTGCTTATCTCTTTTCTATTGAAATGATCGTCACACTCTCTGTATTTTTACTAATATTATCAGTAAGAGTGTTTCTATAGCCAAATTAATAATATGTTTGTAATATCACAAGGTGGTTTAAACATCTTGTTGTGTTTGATGAGGAGGATCCCGTTAGATATGAGCAGTTCATCACAATTACTAGGAAGTACCATATTTTGCAGTGATGTTAACTGAAACAGAAACCATGTAACGGAGAAAATATGAGATCCTTCCACTGTATCTTGCGGTCACTGAGCATCTCCATTTTTGTTGTTGTTGTTAAAATTTTTGGCAAATTTTCTATGCAACCCTCAGCAGCTGAAATTTTCCTCATCCATCAAGTCTGGCTGAAAGTATTATTTCTTCTATGAAGCAGTCTGTAAACTGTTCACGTAGAAGTAATTGTTCTCTCCTGAGGTATTTTATTCCTTTCCTAGTAGAGCAAGTTGTACTTTTTATTGTATTGAATTGTATAGGGATCTGTGTCTACTTTACTGGGAATTCCATGAGAGTGGCCAGCCTGGTTTCTTCATACCTGTATCCACAGTTACTCTATAGCCAGAAATTAAATAACTGTTCATTGACTTGAACCCTTTTTGTGTGTAAATTTCACCCAGATTCAGTGTTGAGAATGCTTCGAATAACTAAGGATGTTTAAGCAGCAGAAAATGGAAGTATTCGTGCATTTTTATCAGCTAAAGCACTGTTTATTTTCCCCCCAAAGAATTCCATATCTTTTAATTGTATGAAGTAGTTGGATTTGGGTATAAATAAAAATATGGAATATTCACTAGGGGAATTAAACCTATCAATCACTTCAAATAAAATAGCTTATGTAAATATAAAATCACTGTAGGCTCCAAACCTCATCTATACCATGCAATCAAAATCAGTAAAATATTTTAAATCACATTCACCAAATGTTATAAATTCCTTACCATAAAATGTACAAATATGGTCATGATTAATAGTATTATTATAAGTTCCAAATCTCATTATAGAGTACTACGGAATTTACTTGCAGTTCAATGTTTAAATGTAGTAAGATTAAAACTATTCAATGAGTCCTTATAAGTTGTGGCAAATCATTATTACTTCCTCCAATTGCTATTGTAATATCATTAATCATAATGAATTCCTTTAGAATTCAGTGGAGCAGCAATATATTATCCCATATGCATTTCCACTCTAAATTAGCTCCAGTGACTTAACCATCTAAGAACTATTATTAAGTTACCATATAACACCTGCAGAATCACAATCAGACCAAGGAATTGACTGCAAAATGAAATTACTCTGACCAGTTCTACTGGAAATGGAAATCAGATAAATGAAAAAAGATGAGACATCCTGAAATAAAGTAATTCTAAATAGTGCAATATTATTAAATTTCCTTTGCAAATAGGTTCAATAGATTTCAATGAGAAAAGATTAACATGCAAAGACATTTGTCTTCACTTGACAAAACTGAAGTGAATTCAGTTATGTAAGTTATGTACATCTTCAGTCTAATTAAAGGCTGAACATGATTTATGGGGACAATAAGACCATGGCCCCAATGTATATTTATCATCACCTCTATCTGTAAAGTTTCTTGCTCACAGTAACAAGTACAATGAGGGTAGAAAGAAGAAGAAGAAGAAAAAAAAATCTCACCTCCCTTTTCTGGTCAATGAATAGATTTTCCACTTTGTGATGCAGAATATTGTTTTTGTCATGCATCTTGCAGCTCTCACAGTATTTGGGAATCTCTATCTTGAACAAAAACTTCCTTTTCCTATTCTGTTATAAGACAAATTGAGAAACTGCAAAGAGAAAAAAAACTACCTAGGTCATAGCATACAATTAACAAAGATACTTCAGTCCTCCACTTCAGTGTGTAAGGAGAGAGATTGGGGTATCTGGGCAGCTTTTAATTTCTTTTTGGTTTAAAGAGTCCCCTTGCAATTGTTTTATTTTGTTTGATTTCTGTTAAGGATCTGTATAAGTATCCCTGTTCCTTGAAATCTAAGAAAAAAATTTTTTTTTCTAAATGAGAAATGAGATTATAGTTATTGGTATATTATATTAACTATACTGCTAATGAACAGTACTGAACCATACTGCCCCTTAAAATAGTTTATTCAAAGTAAAATGTTGCTTGAATATATATATTCATATATATATATGAATATATATACACATATGTATATATTATATATATACATATATATTCATATATATACATAATATAACAGGTATAAAATATATATATAACAGGTATGAAAAATATATATTACAGGTATGTAAATACATAATATATGTAATATATATATATGAATATATAATATATATATTACAGGTATTTTCATGCCTGTAAAATGGGTATAAATGTTTATCCATCTCTCTGTGTCTGTGGAAATAATTCTTATTTATTAGTTTATTTATAAATCCATTGATTCCTTGAACATACAAAAATAAATTAGATAAGATGGGGCCATATATGTGTGTGTATATATGGATATATAAACATATATGGGTATATATTAAAATGGGCACTAAGAAAGACTCATTTTAATCCTTTATATAATATAGGTAAATGAGATCTTCACAAAACAATTCCCTTTTACCCCATTATTGTATATAGTTTATAATGACTACTTCTTGGAAGAGTCTAGTTTCAAATTCATGCATGCTCATTTTACTGGCTTTATTATTCTAAGCACATTACATAGCCTATCTAATCTAGTTCTTAACTTTCTCATCTCTATAATGGAAAGAGAATTAGTAACCGGCTATTATGAGACTTAACTGAGAGAATGCATATACCATCTCTGTGTAGCCTCAGGATTATTGAGTATGTTCAAATAAATATTAGTTCTACTTCTGTTGCTTCTTATTATTATCAACTTATCACTTCATTATCCCTTCTGTTGATTTTCAGTTGACAAGGGCACTTAGCATTTTAATAGTTTCATTTTTCCTTTCTCAAGCCTCAATATTTCCTTGAAATTTCCAAGAACAGAAACTGAGATTTTAAAACCTTTCCCTCTGAATCAAAAACTGGTGATTTCATTTTATTCATAGATTAAGTTTTATTTATCATTCAATAATTGTTATTTCCTTTCAGTCCCTCCTAGTTAATCCAGAAATCTTTTCAAAGAAAAGAACTTGGTCTTTCAGTTGTTGTTGTTCTTCTTCCCCACCTGCATATAGCAGGTGTACTTCCTTTGCCAAAGAAGACATATCGTGAATAATGGTGCATAAATAAATTCCAGTGCATTGAATGGTGCTTAAAATGATATTTTAAAAATTCAGTAAAGCTTTACAGGAACAAATAACTCTCTCTTTTTATGTCATGTAATTTGGAAGATTATAGACCAAATTCTTCCTCTAAATATGAGCTGGGAAAACACTTAACATTATTCACACGCCTACAAGGTTGTTGAAACTAGCCAAGCTTTATGCATTCAGTTTCACTTATTCTTTTAATGAAGTTAGCAATGTAGAAATTATTATCCCAATATTAAAATGAAATCAACAAATAAAATAATAAAAACTTGCTAAGTTCCTTCAATATTAGGAAGTGAACAAGTTGCCTATTTTGCATGACCTTTTAGACTTTTGTTTAGCTATGTCAGTGCTAAGTTTTCTTCAAAGTCTAAAAGTCTCTGTTTTGAGTTTATATCCAATCTATAGACTTATTTCAAGCACAAATAGCAGCACTCCATATTGTCTTTCCAAGCAAGCCGACATCTGGAATAGTTTTCATATCTCTCATGCATGTGTTATTGTTTGAATTTGCCTTTATATCTGTAAACTGGGATGCCAGTAACATGATAGGAGAGGAAGCTCATGACTTCTCATCTTCCCTTGTGTGCACTAAATAAATATCTACACATGTATCAATTCTCTTCAAAGATCTTAGAAAGTTTTCAAAAAGTGTGCTGGTGTGTGTGTGTGTGTGTGTGTGTGTGTGTGTGTGTGTGTGTGTGTCCCATTTAGGATCATTAGGCATGCAGTTTCATTGGAATATTTACTCCCCCCAAATTTTCCTACCATCTTTTAGGAAAGCATTTATGTCTAGGAAAATATTTACTTCTGTGGCACTTATTATCCGTGGAGACAAGATACAATATGCCTGTATTTATGATACTTTACAAAATGCTATATTTTAATGATGCTACATTGAGATTTCAAGTAGAAGTTTAATTATATAAAATGATGAATATTTTAAGAGAAACTCTTTTAAAGAGAAATTGAATGGAGAACAATCCATGTATCCAAGGTTGAATACATGGATTTCTTACTCTAATTTCTTAATTGTGGAAAGATTGCTATGTACTTAAATGAATTGGAAGTCATAAGCCAGTTTTGCTGTTGCGATTACAAAAATCTACTTTTCTATAATACTTTTCCAAAAAAAAAATATATACATACATTTCTTCCACACTCATTCAGAATATGATTACTTGACATACTTCTTTTTTTCCTCCAAAATTGTTTTCCACTTACATTAGTCAAAATTTTACTGTCTCGTTTTTCTCTTTGTTTTTGAGTTTTAAAACAAAGTCTTTAAAATGAATCCCATTATAGATATGCAGGTGTTTTTCCAGTGTTGAATAGATATTTATATTTAAATGTCTTCTTAATCAAAATGTTGCTTTTATGGAAAGCTATTTAATATTCTATATTCTACCATCAATTCTGTTTTCTGCCACCAACTGTATTCCAGATTTGCTATAGTAGTTCACTCTTAATTTTCACCAATATGGCCCCATGCCTTCTAGAGTCATTTTCAATCTGCTAAAATAAAGCTTGATGCACTTTATGGGGGTGGCATTTTCACAACAAATGTTTCTACACTGAAATAGTTGTTACTCTGAGACCAATAAATATACATTAAAGTGAATCTCATTCTCCTCAGGAAAATATAAAAAGTGTCATTTAGGTATATTAGTTGCTTTATTTTATGAACAATTTCCCTAGAGATGAGGTTACTTGAATATTCCATCTTCTCTTTGCAAGAATGAGAGGAAAACTGTTAAGCGATTACATTAGGTAAGATTCTCATTAGGTACTCATATTTTATTTGTAATAATCAATCTGTCATAATATTCTAATTTTACTATATCCATGAAGTTAGCCAAAACACACACCTGCCTAACTCTTAATTAAGGCTTTGAAATTCTCAATTCTGAGTCACAACTCCCCAGAGTAGTTTTTCTAATCTATAAACAGGATAGCCTCTTATAGCAGTCCTGGAATCTTATAGACAATCCTCCAGCAAGCTCTGTACAGATATCATAATTTGTCATCCCCCATCCCTCTTATGCCTGCACTGAAGACTACTTGTACATATTCCTCAGTCATACACATTCCACTTTTACAAGTAGATTATTTTGAATGATTCTTAATTTACTGTGAGGATTTTTCACTCGCCTTTACTGTATTTTCTGATCATCCTTAAGAAATAAATTCTAGAACATCTGGAAAGGCACTTTTTAGTTTCCCAACTGAATACCCTGTAATCCAAATTTAAGACGATGAACATAATCATGCTTTTAGGGCAAAACTGAAGGCAACAGCAGTGCACTTTCACAAAGTCTTCATTTACCTCCCTTTTAATTCTTATAATAGGTAGAATAACCTACTCATACCTGCTTCACGATAAGATGTTTCCTTTCAAGCTCATGAACAATCCATTTACACTCCTATCATTCATCCTCCAAGTATTTGTTGGGTGTTTAGTACTTCTTGGGCACTAGTAAAATCACTGGAAATACAGCTGGGAACCAAGCCAGTATATATATATATCACTGGAGAGCTTTCTGTATTTCTGAGTAAATAAGCAAGTAGATAGAGAATTAACTGGAATGTTTTACGTGCTGTGATGAGAGAAGACATTTCATCCAGATGTAAGTGTCAGGGAAGACTGTGTGAAGGAGATGGTCAGAGAATACAAGTCTGGAATAGAAGGGATTTAGGGAAGAAGGATTCAAACAATGGTGCTGGCAAAGAGGTAAACAAGAGCGTGCCTGAGGCCGAATGAAAGTATGTCTAGCACACACAGGACAGGGGGAGGAAGAAAGGAAACCTGAGAGGTAAGCGGGTTAATTGGGCAAGGGATCAGAGGTCGTGTTTCCATTTTAGATTGGAGTATGGTCATATATTCTTTTGCTGGCTCTGTAATATAAATTGTGTTGATACCGAGAGAGATCAAAATCAGAGAAAGCGATGAGGAGGTTACAGAAGTAGTCTAGGCAAAATAGAATGGTGGCACCAGGGTGATGGCCCTGAGTGTGGAAAACATGCATAGATATACAGATGGACATGCACAGAATAGAGGGATGGGAGAGAATGCATGGACATTTTAGGACTGTGTGTGAAGGAAGAAGACAGACAACATATTAAAGATGATGTTCATGTTTCTGGTTAAAACATGAGTAGATTACATTATCATTCATTGAAATGCACGATAAAGAAAGAGTAGGCTTTACAAAACTTAGTCAATCATGTTCTGAGAATTAGATTTCTGCAGAGTATACAATGGAAGTGATCCAGAAGGCAGTACGATATAGGGATATGGATCTCACAAAAGTGTCAGAATAGAATTAAATTGTCATAGATCATGAGATACATTATAACAAGAAAATATAGATCATAAATGTAGATGTCTCTTTATGTCATGATTGCTATTTTCAGTGACTATTTAGATTAAGAGATGCTGAAAACCTGTCCAAATATTAATCAGCAAGGGAACTTTTAAAGATCTTGATGTTCTACACTGGACATGGTGACCCACACTTGTAATCCCAGTACTTGGGGGCTGAGAAGGGAGGATACAGGTTCAACTTAGTGAGACCCTCAGCAATTTAGGAAAACCCTGTTTCATTTTTTTTTTTAATTTAAAAAGGAGATGAAGGTAGGTAAGAGTTTGAATGCCCCTGAGTTCAATCTCCAGTATAGAAACAAATAAATATATTGACATGCTAGCCCCATCACTGGAAGATGGAATCAGAAATTGAGGACTTGGGGATTTTAGGCTTCAAGGATTAGTATTTTATAATAACTTTTTAGGAATTCCAGTGTGAAGATAAGGTTAAAAATTTTGATGTAGAGTTGATCTCCAGATTAGCATTTTATGGTATCAAACAATGTGTCGGCACTTATGATTCTTAACTTCTTATTGCTCATCTTCATTTTTCATGAAAGAGAAAAGACTAGGAAAAGTACAGTTTATGGCTTAGTAATATATAATTCAGAATTATTTATTGTGACATGCAAATCTTAGTCACTGGCTGTATAAACTTCCTGTACCTTTATAAAAGGTCTTATTATTTCATAGATACATTCATATTGGAATTAGAAATAATAAGATATGAATTGACATATATTTAGTACTTACTATTTCTGAGATTAGAATTTTATATAACTTACATAATAAACTAAAACATTGAAAACTCTATATACTCTATTCAGGTGAAAAACAAACAAACAAACAAACTAAAACTAAAACTCTAGGTCCTAGAAGTTAATTATTGTACAAGGCACCATTGTAAATATACCGACAGATAGACCTAGTGTTCATGAAATTGGTGTTGAGCCTTTTGGACACATCATTTTCATAATAAAAATTTATACATTTCCTTCTTTATATGGTTGAAGCTCTCTATTTGAGAATGTTTTTATTGCAAAGAAAAGTTAGCCCAAAGGTTTCATTTTCTTTTATCTGTTCTCCTCAGGGGGTAAAACACCAATTATCTCTAAATGTTAACACTCTATCATATGACTCTTACTTGAATGCATTTAAAATGTGTTTAATATAAACAGCCTTTTTTTTCTGGCTTGGGAATTAATCAAATATGACTCAATATATAAAAGATATCATAATGTATATGCATCTTGCTAGTGAATGCTGTTGTTGCTAGTGTGGGTTTTTCTTCTTTGCTTTTTGCTCATCTCTTTTAGGTCTTACCTCTGAAATAATATTTTCCATACGGTTTACTTTAGCTTCTCCTTTGTTTTGTTTCACCTTCTTTTCATTTCACCTTCTTTTTCATTCCTTTCTTCCACCCCTTTGATAGAGCAATCAAATTTCAGCCACAAACAAAAATCACAGAACAAAAACAATTATTTGAGCTACTTTCATTATGAAAATTAATCTCAATTCTAAAGAAAATGGAAGTAGTACAAAGCCAATAGGTGTCGAAGTTCTTTATAAAGCTTGATTTGTTACTCCTACAGGAGAATAAAGAAAAGGGAAAGGACTGGGAGAGAGAGACCTCTGTTAGAACTAAAGTGCTGAGGTTAAATTCTGGGCATAGGAAGGGATGTCAGGTTCATGCAGCATAATGAGTAAGTGGAGATCTAATCTGCATACTAAGTTGTGTTACTCTCTCTCTGAGGTTTAGATAGCAACTAGAACCTGGGATCTCCATGTGTAAAAAACAAACAAAGGACTTTTAAACAGCTTACATCTTTTTGGCTTGAGAGAATGAATATTTATCATTAACATATTCATTTGAATACAATGAAAAGTGGTATTAACTAAGAATACTCTGGAAAAAAAAATCTCTGACAATATATTTTTTTAATTTCCCAAGAAATGAAATGAATTATAGATTATCTATGGTCAATTAGAAGCCAGCTAATGTTGATTGCTCAAAAGTATATGACTTAAAAATCAAAACCAACCTAGGTGTCCATCAACAGATGAATGTGTTATGGTTGTAATGGCACTGGGGGCTCTTTTTCTGATTCAAAGAAAATAAATTGAATTGGGAAAATAAAACTAAAGACCAAGGTATTGGTTGCCACATTAACAACAACAACAAATTATTACAAGGAAATAGAAAGGGAAGAGAAAAAAAGCAGTGTGCCTGGTAAACATGCTGGAGAGCCCAAAAGTGGAACTCTCTCCCCTCACAGATCCCAGCCTTTAAATACAGTTTTTGTATTGGCATGTTTTTATCACCATTACCAAGGCAATGGGCTAGTAATTTATTTCTTAGCCAGTTGGTGCCTCCTTGTCTCCAGACAGTGTGCTTACTAAGTGCAGGGGTCAATGATCTACCTTGCTTTTACCCCTATTGTATTGGGCTGTATTGGTTGCTCATCAACTATGGGGGCTTTGAAGCAGCACATGGAGTTTGCCTTTCTGGGTCCCAAAGAATAGGAGGGAAATTGAGGCACAAATTACAGCCAGTGGGGCTGTGTATAATTTCTGAGAGCAAGGCATAAGGCTCTTCTTATCTTTAGTGTTCTAAAGTGAGCCAGGCAGTCACTGTGATCTTAGGGTTTTCAATTGTCTCTACATATTTTTTAAGGTTAAAGCTTTATTATGGGTAAACATTAAGACAAAAGGCAGAGAGGAAAGGGGAGCTCTGGAGAACAAAAGGCAAAGCAGCTGCCTCTCCCTGCCACAGTGCCTACACAACATCCAGACTGACTGCTTTTAGCATTTTGGAAATTAATATGGGAGCAATTTTCCAATACTGTCACAGAATGAATCACAAAACTTTGGTATATATATCCACAATGGAGTTTTACTCAACCATAAAGAAGAACAAAATCACAACATTTGCAGGAAAATGGATGGAACTCAAGAATATTATACTAGGTGAATAAAGGCAGCCCCAAAGAACTAGTAGCTGTATGTTCTCTCTTATATGTGAAAGCTAGAGAGGTATTCTGAAATAAGGGCAACATCGGATAGATGAGAGAGACTCCAGGGGAGTGACTGAGGAGGATTAGGGGGAGGAGGTGTAGTGGGATAAAACAGTCCCACTCATGGGTCCTTGGCCTCTGTGATAAAAAGAATTTTAACACGTGCCAGTCAGGAAAAAAAAGGCAGGTATTTATTCAGGAAAGTAAGGGACTCCAGGAAACAGGTAAGCGGAGATCTTCTGAGTCACACACGGAGCAGGAGGGCAAGAGAGAGAGCCCTTGCCTCCTCCGTCCTTATATCCGAGGGGGTTGGCCTAGAAGTCCGGAACACAGGTATAGGTGGTCCTCCAAAAGAAGGTGGGCACAGGAAAAGTTGGATCCTCCTCTTTCTCAGGTTTCAAGATGGATCTGACCTTGACTGTGAATCTCAGGTGGGGGCAGGGCTTCAGGGGATTAGGGTGTGGGACCTCCTAAGAAACTTTCAAGGGGTGGAGTTAGCTTACAACTCTCCAGATTTTAAAACTATATTTTTCCTTTTTCTCCCAGTGTCTCCTTCCTACCTAAATTTTATTCCTTCTCTTCTACCTCATCAGAGGGAGGAATGAAGTCATAAAGAATGCAATAGTAGAAACAATGCTGTGAATATTTACAGAATTGCCAATTCCCTTCTTAAAGACTTGCAGGATGAGGATGGTGGGGAGACCCCGTGGGTAGGACATCAAGAGTTTTGTGCATGTATTTTCCTGACACTCTGTACCTCAATATGATGTAAAATTACAATGCACACAATAAAAATGAATAAATAAATAAATAAAAGACCAATTAGCTGGGCCTGGTGACACGTATCTGTAATCCCGTATCTGGGAGGCTGAGACAGGAGGATAGCAGTTTTAAGACCAGCTTCAGCAACTTAATGAGATTCTCCACACCCTAGCAAGACTCTGTTTTAAAACAACAAGTAAAAAAAGAAAAGGACTGGGGGTGGAGCTTAGAGGTAGTACCAAAACAAAACAAAACAAAAAAAATCAGACCAACTATACCAAGATTGGATAAGTAGATAGACACTAAAATTTGCTTTATTTTCTGTAGTAAGTTTGCATCACTAAGAGGGAGCTATCCAACCGGGAACTATACTCCTGGTTTCCCTTTAATTCTGGCAAAACTATGGGACTCTTTTTCACCAGTGGAATGCGAACAAAAAGATACATGTCATTTTCCAACTTTTAAGGAGCAGGCAAGATGAAAGTAATCTACATCCATTCATCTTCATGGGAAGGCAAAACTTAGAGGAAGCCTGCATTGAAATGTTATTAGAGTAAGAAATGTATTCTACCATGTTAGTCACCTAAAATTTGAAGTTTACCTATCAACCTTGCAAATATTACCCTAAAAATAATAACAAGTAATAATAGTAACAAGTTTATGTAATAATAAGTCTTCAGTTTTTTAAAAATACCAAAAGCTATTATTATTAGTAGTAGTAAGCAAAGAAGTTCATGGAGTTGAATATTTATCTAGAAAGTGGGACATATAGGAAGTTTTCTAGATTTTCCTAACTTGTTTATCATCTACTGTTACAAACCTCAGAAATAACTCTTCAAAGGTTAAATATTGTTTTAAACATATATACTACTCTTTTGTAAATGTCATATAGTCAATTGATTCTCAAGGAACACTTTTGCTGATTTTTGCTAAGCTCTTGTGTATAACCAATCTCTACTTGCAAATTTTTATTTTCTTGGAGAGCTTGTATTATAAAAATATTTTATTTTGAATTTTATAATAAAATATTACTATTTCAATTCCATGAATAGTTTAGAACCTGTAATAAATGTTCAATAAATATTGATTGATGTATCAAATTTTCTTATGTCAGGAAATTTACTAAAAGTAGCAAAGTACCAATATACTCATTTTATTTTTAATTCTTTATAAAAGCATATGATCACAAGGTTTTTTGCTATATTTACTGTTTTCCAAATTTTTTGCCTTACTTAGCCTTTGTTATTAACTGAAATTTTAAAAATATACTCTTAGTAGTGCATTATAATTATACATCATAGTGACATTCAAAGTGATATACATGCACACAACACTTGGTATAAATATCTTTTTGCTGATAGATACTATAACTGACATTTGTTTTTTGTTGTTTCTTCATAAGTTTTCTCTTTCTTTTTCTTTTGTTTTTATCTTTAGCCTCAGTTTTGATTACCAATGGCTCCTTTTATAGTAGACTGAAATATAAATTATCCATGAGGTTCTGTACTCCATGAACTTGATGGAAAAATTAGAGAGTATGAATCTATAGTCAGTGAACCCTATCTTAATGTAATTACTGCAGCACATTTCCCCAGGAAGATGTAAACATAGAGAACACCACAGAAGAAATGTTTCAGTCCTTGTTACCATGTAGATCTAAACCTCCGACCGACCATGGTAAGCTAGGCTGAACTAACAGACACACAACATACAGATATATGCAGATATGCAAAATCTCTCCTGTGTTGAGAAGATAGCCTACGATCTCCAACAAATAGATCTAGTGTATTTTTTAGTCTTTTTTTTTACTTCTATCTAGAAAAGTATCTAACAGTTTTTTGGTTTTTTTTTTTTAAATTTCTGTTCTGTTCTCTAGTTCTTAGACAGTTTTGAAATCAAGAAAAAAAGTTTAAGGACAAAAGGAAAGGAAAATGCATAGTTTCTATAACATTTAGTATACTATTGGTCTAAGTAATATGTCACATGCATTAAGAGAGAGATGTATCCCTGAAAGCAGGCAGTTCCAGGCCCTTTGATTATCCCTGACTCTAGTGAGAAGAAAGAAAATAGCATGATGTGAAAAGATTTAACATATTACATCTGTACTAGTGTTAAAATGAACAGCTCTCCGGTTAGTATTGCATCACAGCAAATATTGTTGGCCATAACACAAGATTGTCCACACTTCTGATTTAAGATAAAGGAAGATCAGGGGAAAATGACCAAGATGAAGGAACCAAGAGCTCATTCATTCTCAGGCCATAATAATAAAATGAATATAACTATCATTATTATTGTATTGATGAATAGTGTTACACATATCTTTTGTGTTCTTTATGTAGCAGACACTACGCTTAAAGTTACAAATAAATTACTTCCAGTGAGTCACATGTGTAAAATGACACCAAGTGTAGTAAACACAAGTAAACTTGTGTTTTAAATTCTATTATTTAGAAGGTATTTTACCCTTCATATCTCCACTAGGGCTCATGCCTGTTTGACTAGTGTTCTAAAAGACTTAATACAAAATAAGTGAGTACGTTGCCTCATCTATAAATATATTTGTCTTTCCATATATTGTTATATGTACACCTTTACACAGACACACATGTATGAGTATAATTTAAACACATTAATTTTCATATTTAACATTTTATAAATTTAAAGTTACTATATGAAATATAATTATGATTGAGGACTTCTAGGCTATCCAATATGGCATGACATTCACATGTGGAAATGATCTCACATATTATGTAGTTCGTGATTTGTGAGCAAACTGAGGACAAGAAGATAATATATGAACAAATTTATGTATATAGGAAAAGATACTGTACTGTATTTCTATATTGCCAGTCAAATACTCTTTTTTTTTTTTTGCAGTACTGGGGATTGAACTCAGGGGCATTCTACCTCCGAGCTATATCCCCAGCCCTATTTTTTATTCTTTATTTTGAAACAGGGTCTCACTAAGTTGCAAGTGCCTCACTAGGTAGCTGAGGCTGGCCACGAACCTAGATCCTCTGGTCTCAGCCTCCCAAATTCTGGGATTACAAGCGTGCTCCACCACGCCCAGCTCAGTCAAATGCTCTTTTTACAACACTTAAATACAAAGTAGATATGTTTGGTAACCCAACCATTCCATGGAGACAAGGGAAAGGTGAATCCTCCATGTATTTTTGTTGCAATGAAATTTGATTTTTATAATGACAGGAGTATGGTTTTAGGCATACTGTTTTGTCAAAACAAAACATAATGCATCCTCATTTGTATTATATTTACTTAAGAAAATTTGATCTTCAGTATTTTTGTGTGATTTTTAAATATTTTTTTTTCTTACTTTGAAGTGCCTTGGAAAAACTTTTACCTCCAAGCTTACCTGTCAGTTCCATATTGACATAAGACAGCCATCATATGGTTATCCTGGAAACACCTAAATATGCTAGATGGCACAGTCTTTGCCAGAAAACCTGTGATGCTCCTAGACTATTGACAACATACTTGGGAGTCCAAGAGATAACACAAAGATTTCTTCACTGTTCCTCTGTAGGTGTTTTTATTCTTTGCAGAGGTAGCATAACATAGACACCTAAACTTCCCTTGCCTTTGCCTTTGGTCAGCATGTCTTAGGCACTCCAACTCTGGGAGTTGGAGTTAATCCTTTCATCCCACTATTTGTTTTACACTATTTCATACTGTTACCCTGAATCTCAAGTTCCAGCTCAATCCCTCAATTCTTCCAAACTGCAAGTTCATCCTAACTCCATATTCTTTACCCAAGATGTATAATTAGGACATCCTTAAGCTCAAACTCATCATGTGGCTAAATTTTAGTGCCTTATTTTGCTCAATGGGAATGGTTGGAGTTGAAAATTATTTGCCATCTTTTCCTTTGTTAAAGAGCACTTAGGTCATTTGCCAGTTTTCATTAGGATACACCTTTCTCCCCTAAACATAATACAAATATGTTATCTTTATATTATCTGTGGTGCACATAATTTTTTAGGGAAATATGCAAAATATATGCTATAACAACAGCTGATGTGAACAGAAGCTCTGACCCTACTCTATAGACACAGAGGAACTGTGAAGAATAGCTTTGCACTGGGAGTGGTGACATATGCCTGTAATTTCTGTACTTGGGAGGCTGAGACAGGAGGAATAAAGGTTTGAAGAGAGCTTCAGCAGCTTAGCAGGACTCAGCAACCTAGCAAGACCTTGTTTCAAAATAAAAAATAAAAAAAGGCTGGGGGTATAATTTGGAGGTAGAATGCCCTGGTGTTCAATCCCCAGTACCACATATACACATAAAATAATAGATTTGGCACATAGAATCAGAAACTATTGAATACTAAATCTACTCTTGCTCCTTCTCTTTCCCCAGGAATTTCCTTGCTGATATCTCCTGAGATGCTGGCTATATTCCTACTATTGTGAGACTAGTTTGGAGCTGTATATGCAAGATTTAAAATTAAAGGGAACACCTGACAAAAACAAAAATGTTTATTTAAAATGTGAATAATTTAGACCCTTTTGCTATTTTGCTTTCCCTATTAGATATATCTTCAGATATACTGTAAAAAAGCATCATCTTTCAAAAATAAGCTTCTATATAGTGTTCCTGCTTGCATATACTTTTGATTGAGCAATTATGGAGCAGCATCCTAAGACTTCTTTCAAAATAAGAACTTAGTTTTTAAATTTAATTTTTTGAACATTTTGATAAAACACAAGGGAAAAGAGGTCACTATAAATGTAGTATCTCATTGTGTTCAGTGGAGCTCATTATAATCCAGCTCATTAATTCACATATGTAATCATACCCAGTGTCAAATTACATCTCCCAAAACATGCCTACCAACAAGAAGAAGCAGCCGTGAAGTCACCCTTTCTAATGAGATTATGAGATGCATCATTAGTACAATTGTTCTAAAAGTATTGTTATAATTTGAGATAAAAATTTTATAATAATTTCTAATACTTTCTACTTTTTGATGAATTACGATGTGGATAGTTTTATCACAATTTCTAAAATATCATCATCTTTACCTGATGCTTAACATTACAAGACAGTTAGGAACAAATTAAGCATTTTTTATTAGTCCAAGACATCCAGAATAAGCTTTGTAATCTAATCTTTCTGTACTTGTCAGGTAGATGGGTTTAGAACTGAGAAATGTAAGACAAAGAATAAAAGCTGTTGAACAGAAGACATGTAACAACTGGTCCATATAAAAATCTTTTTATCAGAAATTGTTCTAAAAAATTAAACAAATAAGAAAGAAAATCTCATTATTGGATACTTTTTAATACTGGGGAGGGGGAAATACTCAGGAGAATATTAAGAAAGAAAAGTCGATAAATTAAAAGCTTCTACATTTTAAACAAAATCAACATGCTTCCTTAGTTTCTTTTTGCTTCTAAGTGATAACTTGATTCAAGAATTTATTATGCAAATGGATTTAAAGTTATGTGTTTGTTAAAAACGTGTGTAGGTCTGATAAATATTAATATTTATATATCATCATGCATAGTATTTAAATTCAAGTGAATGATTTGATGCATAAACAAAATCCAGCTTAATATATGAGAGAGCTTCATCTAAAGATAAAGAATGATTGATCATACACTGATTCTGTTGCCACATTTTCTATCACACCATGATAGATAAAAAGAATCATCAAAACATTATGCTGCCTTCCAGTAGAACTCTCTAGAACCCTATTTTCTCCATCCATATTATTTTGAATAAACATTCAGATTTTGGTTTTCATCAGATAATAACATTCATGAATATTTTTGCACTGTATATCATAGTTGCAGCTAAAGTCTATTGGGTTGAATTTTGGTCCATAAACAAGGAGCACCATTCACACTGTTTGCTATGTGTGAAATTATCTCTTAGAGTTGGGCAATGAAATGATCATTCTGAAAAATCTCTTTATGTCTCTGTCTAACCTTATTCTCTTGCTATGTTTATTAAGGCCTCTGTATGGCTTGGATCTACTGAAAAAATGATGTGTTTTCATGTATACTGAATTGCATCCTTGAATTGGAAACTTGCCTATAAAAGTGAATGAAAAAAGAGTAGACAGTACTCAGCCTGACCTGGAAGAAATAGTTTCCCATTACTTATGTTTGGATTGTTAGCCACTCAATGCCTTTTGTTAAATCTTTTATCTCTCCTGTTCTTGAATGCTCATGAGTGTGCACAGAAACCATTGTATTAATTTTATTGTTATTACTTTTATGTTCTTTTTTATTTTTGATAAAATGATACTGAATTCAGAATGTTTGATGAGTGGCATATTTAAGGAAAATTCTTATCTAAGTCATCTCTTTTTTTCCATTTCCTCCTCAGAATATGTCATTGAGATGGGGAAATCTGTATTATCCACAATTTTGTTTTGTTTGTAATTTAGTTTTACAGTATTGTTAAGTTGATAAATTATTTAGCATAGTCTTCATTTTTCTTCCTTGGGTGAATGCCCATAGGATTCTTTCACACAGACATTCGTTCCATAAAGATTTGATGAGCATTTGTTTTGCACGAGACACAAAGAGTGTTTTCACTTATGTTGTCCAGTGGGAGCAGCACCGTGCTGAAACAAACTGATGTCAATTTAGGAAAAATGATTCTGCACATCTCTTCCCAATTCTGTATTAAGTGACATCACACTAATACCTTGAAATTGGTCATGGTGGGAATGTTATCCACTGCAAATCAGCACTGTGATCGGGGCACGTTTTTGCCTGAGACATGGTTGTTAAACATTTCCTAGCATGTCACTAAGAGAAAGTTTTACAAAAACTATGTGAGAAAGGTAATGTGAATGTACATATTATAGGTGATCTGAAAATATAGTAATCTGAATTTCTCAAAAGAGACATCTAAAATTCCAAAATCCTAATCACCAGGCCCCTCATCATATATCTGTCATCCAATTGGATCTAAATGGAGTCTTTAGACTCTGATTCGATTACCTTTTCATCTTTCAATACAGTTATGCCATGTCACTAAAAGTTTGACTTCCATGATAAGTTTATGATAAAGTTGGGCATATGTGTGTATATTCAATCTTATTATATACTTAACATTGTAGTTAAGTTGTAGTGGGATTTCTCAAGAAATCCTGTGAATGACAAGGTCAGAGACCCAGTTTTACTCAAATCCCCATGAGATTTTTCTGCAAAGTAGAGTTCTCCATTTCCATTTAATGCAGACTCTTGCTTTGAGAACTAGAGTCTGATGTAAAGTGAGCACTGCTAAATCAATGTGAACCTTATCGACATCCTAGACACTCACTTGAAGATGTTATTTCTCAGCATGGGAGGATCTGTTGAGGGCAAACGATTCCCAACTTAAAACCTCTACCTTTAATATTCAAATCAAACAGGGAAAGGAAGCCTGTAAATTTGAGGTGAAGGGTTACATTTTTCATCAACTTTCCCAGAAATATCAGGGATGCCTCTAAAGCGAGTATTTCTTGGTGCTAATAAATGCCCAGCAGGGATAATTCATTGATTCTGACACTAATGCTCTGCTCAGAAAATTCTCCCTCTTTATTTATTTAAATCATCAGCCTCGGATCCAGTCAACACCTTGTAACTGAAGAGATTTATCTGCTGGCTTTCAATCAATATAATAGATACTGCTAGTACA
Organism: Graphiurus murinus; assembly: GCA_004027655.1. Classification (NCBI taxonomy): domain Eukaryota; kingdom Metazoa; phylum Chordata; class Mammalia; order Rodentia; family Gliridae; genus Graphiurus; species Graphiurus murinus. Next base: position 14,838 of record PVLC010013282.1, on the reverse strand, counting down.
CCAATGGATAAAAACTCTGCTTATTATTATTTCAAAACATGGTATCCTAGAAAGAAGGCAATTAGCAATAATGGAAGCTAATTTTAGTAATAAATTCTAAAATATTAATAATTACTTCTCTTTTTACATACCTCAAGTATTTATCTTCCTTTAATTTTTCCACATAGTTAAAATATGTAAAATTTAATGTTTTTTTTGCCAGTGCTGAAAAAATGATCAACCTCCATGAGCAAGTAGCTATTTGTATAATGGGATAATAGAAAGATTGCCTGATTTTGGACACAGGAAAAAGTTATTTTTTTTCTTAGTGTATATGAAATTTTTGAATAGTGAATTTCATCCTGTCATATGTATACATGCATACAACATAATCTGATCAATTTTACCTCCTTTTTCCATCCCTTCCTTCTTCCCCCTCATCTCCTTCCTCTACCTTAATGGTCTCCTTTCTACTTTCAAAATATCCCCCCTCCCCCCCACACACACTTTTTATTCTTTGTTTCTTCTCTAGCTTTCACATATTTGTGAAAATATATGGCACTTGTCTTTCTGAATCTGGTTTACTTTTTTGCTTAACATGATGTTCTCCTGTTCCATCCATTTTTCTGCAAGTGATATAATTTCCTTTATGGCTGGATAAAACTCCCTTGTGTATATATACTATATTTTATTTATTAATTCATCTGTTGATGACATCATGCTGATCCATAACTTGGCTATTGTGAACTTTGTACAATAAACATAGTTATGCATGTTTCTCTAAAGAATACTGAATTTATTTCTTTGGGACAAGCATTGAGGAACAGTATAGGTGGATTATATGGTAGTTACATTTTCTGTTTCTTGAGGAACCACCACAATGATTTCCATAGCACAGTTAGTTGTACTAACTTAATGTTGCCATCAACAGGGTAAACAAGTTGATTTTCTCCTGCATTCTCTCCAGTATTTATTATTGTTTGTATTCTTGATGACTGTCATTCTGACTAATTATGTTTTTAAACATAATTGTTGGTATTTGTACTTTTCTTTTGAGAGATGCAGTTGCCCATAAATTGAATAGGTTATTTGATTTTTGGTGTTGAATTTTTCAAGTTATCTATCCTGAATATTAATTCTCTGTTGAAAGGGTAACTCGCAAAGAGTTCCTCCAATCCCTAGACTGTATGTTCACGCTATTGCTTGATGTGTAACAATGTCATACCATTTATTAATTCTTTGGTGTTATTTCCTGAGCTGTAGAGTACTATTGAGGAAGTCACTGCCTGTGCCTACTCTCTGAAGTATTTATCCTCTGTTTACTTCTATAATTTACAATTTTTCTGATTTTATATCCAGAGCTTTGATCCATTTTGAGTTGACTTGTGCAGTATGAGATATATGAATCTAGTTTCATCCTTCCACACATGGATTAGGAAAAAAGTTTTGATATGTAGTAGTCGGTGGGTTATGAAATAGTAGAATGGGATAAGATATAGCTATGTTATTTGGGAAAGCATATTTGTCTCATTTATCTCTTGTTGATTACTTGGCTGTTGTTTTTGTGGTACTAGGATTGAAACCAGCGACAGTCTACCTCTGAGCTATACATTCAGCCCTATTTTATTTTATTTTTTTTAATTTTTTAAATGTTTGAAACAGGGTTTTACTAAGTTGCTGAAAGCTTCTCTAAGTTGTTGAGGATGGCCGAAAACTTGCAATCCTCCTGTCTTAGCCTCCCAAGGAGATTACTGATTACTTTGATATGACATCATATAAAAATAATAGATGGTATCTCTAGGATTTTTAAAATATGCTATTTAGATATATTTATTATCAAAGTTGATTTACTGTTACATTCTATTATTTATCTTAATGGCTTAGTTTTATGCACAAAAAAAGGGATTTGAGAAATTACAGAATACACAGGTGTCCCAAGCTGTTTATTTGAGTGTATTTCAACTAAATGTGTGAGGTTCTATCATGTGAAATTGATTTCATTAAGGTAAATATTTTCTTCTTTTTGAATGTGGTACACACAATTATGTATGTCTGTAGAGAGGATATGTATGTATGACAATATATGTGTATGTGTATTAACACACACACATACACACACACACACACACACACACACACACACACATACACACACATCCTACCTATCTTTTCCTCAAAAGGGAAACACTCCAGAGAATTAGCACAGTGAGTCACTGACAAATTAGTATAAACTAACTTGCTCTTCAACTCAGAAATAACTCCTAGGCTTTTCTCTCAGATAGGGGAAGTGATATGTCACAAACAGAGTAAGGCCACGAGAAGAAAGGACATATTATCTCTATACCTGTCTGGTGTAGGTATGGAAGATTATCAAAGAGTGATGGGCTTCCACAGCTTGGCAGTGGAATTTGATAATCACCTAGAGATTATGTTTCTATGTACAAAGAGAAAACTGAAGTCCAGAGTATAGGGGAGATCAAATTTTAGACTGAATACAGAAGAGGGCCATGCCCCCTCCTTCTTTAATGATGTCCCTCACATCCATTGCTTCCACTCATGTTCTTGTGCCACAATTTAGTTCAGTGGTCTATTATATCTGTGAGAAAGTCAGGGCATGTCTTAGTTATGGATGTATAAATACCCAAATGACAGTGAAAGATTTTTCTATTAAGGTAAAGAAAAATAGGATTAGAGGTGAAAAAAAAAATACTTATTTCTCTCAACACTTGGTGTTTCGACTACCCAAATAATGGTAGGGGTCTTTCTTCTCATAAGTGAACATACTTTCCTCTTTCTAAGCAATAAACTCAAGGTTCCAGTCAATTTAAGTTTGCAGCTCAAAGTTCAACCACTTGGGATGTGGTCACTACTTGATGTTATGCCCAATGCTCATGATATCTATTTATGTCTCAACCAATGTACAATGTGAGATAAGAATAAAATGAACACAGCAAAGTTGACTTTATAAGTGGGGAATGGGGACAACACAGAGTCACTGTGACCATAGTGATCAGTTCTCAAGCTCAAAGTCCTAGAGTCAAAATGTCTTGTTCAGATGCATTTTTTGAGACTTAGGAGACTAATTTTTACTAATTAGTCTCTTGGCACATCTCTTTTCTCTCAAATTAATGGAAACTACCTTAATATTGAAATTATGAGTTGGAATTTTCAGGGTGCTAAGATATCAGAACTCCCCCCATTGGTTTTGAATATTTCGAAAAATAAATGGTAAGATAAGCATGGGAATATCTGGTTTATATGTAAAAAATGTGGATAAATGAAAGTGCAAGACTTGAGGACCAGTGTAGTTTTGTAAGGAATTAGGTAATGGGGTGGGGTGGGGGAGAGATCAGGCAAGTTATTGGCACAGCAGGGAACCTTGTCCACACTCAGGAATCAGTGAAGACATTGTAAGAAAGCTCCAGGATAGCAGTACAAGAAACCAAGCCAAGGAATTACATAGGGAGTAAGGAAATCCTCCCCATCCCCATTTTCCTTCATTTTATCATAGAATATAATTATAACATAATGTATATATCCATACTAGTGTTGCTAACATTTTTGATATATGCTGCATTTCTCCTAATTTTTTATTTCCAATAGCTCTTTTCTCCATCACTTTTCCCCTTCCCTCCTCTTTTCCTCTTTTTATCCCTTCTCCTCTCTCTCTCTCTCTCTCTCTCTCTCTCTCTCTCTCTCTCTCTCTCTCGTACTGGGGATTGAATCATGGGGCATTTTACAGCTGAGCTATACAACCTCAGCCCTTTTATTCTTTACTTTGAAACATGGTCTCACTAGGTTTCTGAGTCTCGCTGAGTTCTTGAGGCTGTACTTGAATGTGTGATCCCCCCTGTCTCAACCTCACAAGTACTGGACTTATAAGCATGTGCCACCATGTCTGTATCCCTCTTTTCCCTTGCATTGCCTTTCCATTATCCTATAGAATATTCTATCCCATTACCCTAATAACCTTTCACTTACATGGCTAAGGTACTGCTAGAAAACAAATATCAAACAAGTCTAATATCTCAAAAAAAATCACACAGGGTCTCTGAGACTCAAGTGATACTGACAGCAGTGGTAAAAATATCACAGGAGCTAGGGAAAAATAATCCTTGTAAATACTAGAATATGATTTGGATACCACTAAAAATCTACAAAGAAAATGTAATTATTTCTTTTTACTTAGTACTTCTTCTGTTTGTTGAATGCTTTTAACGTTTTCTCATCATCAAAGTACTTCTTAGTCATTTTTAATAATAGTTTATCATTATTTTATAGACTAACAAACCAAGGACAGGAGGAAGGCATGACTTTGTCTAGTGAGGAAACCTACCCAGGCTGCCAGATCTGTCCCTCTGATTCCACATTCCTTGCTCTTTCCACGACAGCATGCTGAAGTCACTAGTGAAAAAGCACTCCATATGTCACACAACATGCCATAAGATTGTCCAACTATTTTGAAGAAAATATCCCAGAGAAATCAATGACCAGGAGAGAATTGCAGAAAGCAGATGGTGTCATCAGCACACTTCTGGTGCGGCATCTGCGGTTACTTCTGTGCCTCTAGATTGGATTGTACTTACATCGAAGGATCCAATATGTGCAAAAGCAAGAAAATAATAATAAAATAAGAACAAAACCCACAGTACAGACACGTTTACTGACTATGCAACTGCCGACGGCTTATTAACCGTGCTGCCTGTGTAAATGTGTATTTGCGCACACTTGAGCATCCGCCCAGGCTTCCCTAATGCTCACTGGATGCTATAAAGCTTGGAGGCCCAAAGGCCAAAGGGGCCCCAAGAGACTCACCTAGAAATCACAGTAATAGAGTGGCAGTGGAAACCCCCTACCTAATTACAGATGGCGCTCAAGGCAAATCCCATTAAGACAAGTTTTATAGGTTTGCTGTGGATTGGCTGTTAGAAATTACACCATTAGTGCACAGAGCCTGAAGTCAAAGCAGTAGTAATCTCCAATCTTTCTACAGAGGTAATAAATGAAAACAAAACGAACAAACAACCCCTCCCCCCCAAAATAACGCAGGGAGTTTTCCAACCCAAACTGGATTCCATTCTAAGAAAATTTTGTATTAGACGCACATACACCTGAATTGCAATCAACATATCTTTAGAGCTTTACTACAAATCACATTCACCAATGTGTGTGTGTGTGTGAGTGTGTGTGTGTGTGTGTGTGTGTGTGTTTCATTCTGAAAGCATACTATAAAGGTAGGGTATGTGAGGGTGCTTTGAATCTCTATTTAAAGCAACATTATCTGTCAGTCATGACTGATGACAGGCATGTGGTGTGAGTCTCAAACTCCAAAGAGGAATGGATGTGGTCCATGAGTATTAGTTTATGGAGCATCTAAGTCTGATTTACCACTCCAGAAAGAAGCAAAACCTCTTCCTTCATTCCAATGTTATCTCAGATCCTTAACTCTATGACCTAATTTGTTTTTATTTCCTTGAAATAGTTCACAGCTCCTCCAGTAAGACTGAGCATAAGCTTGAGCTTGAAGTTGAAATATATTCCCAAGGGCAAAGGGAATATAGCCCAGCAGTAGAGTGCATGAGGCCCTGATTTCAGTCTCTAGCATCAAAAATAAATACTAGATCGATAGATAAAATATGTAGTCACCAGTATCATAGGGAGGTGTTTTCTTAGAGGAAGATAAACCTCCGATTAGCTATCTTTTTACCTTTGCAATACAAGGGCTCACAAAAGTCATATTTAACTCAGTAAAAGTAAGAATATACATTACAGAAAACTTTGTAATGTTCATGTAATTTTTTTCCCCTGATACTGGAGATTGAAACCAGGGGCAGTCTACTTCTGAGCTATACCCTCAATTCTATTTTTACTTTTTAATTTTAAAACAGAGTCTCCTAAATTGCTGAGGCTCGCCTTGAATCTGTGTTCCTCCTGTCTCAGCCTCCCAAGAACTAGGATTACAGTCATGCTCCATCATGACTGACTTTATGTAAAATGCAATACAGTAATAGAGACCCAATCACAGGAAAGCTACTTAGTATTTTTTTTTTTTTTTTTAGTTTTTAAAATGACTATGCCTCATGCTACTTTCTTTATAATCCTTGCTTAATGTTTATATGGTATAAGTCAATAAATAGATAAAAGGAAATTATCATGAATAATGTTGCAATTTTAACAAGTATTTTAAATTCCTTGAATGGATTAATAATCTCCCAGATACCTTCAAAAACTGAAAGCTCAAGTGTGTTGGGTCATAGTTTTCTTTATTCTGGCCCTCTAGAGAGAAGGGAAATTGGCTGCCTTACCATATTGAGAAGGAAAGGAATCCCATCTCACCAGTACCAGCAGCTTCGTCCTGTGCCCTGAAATTATTTAAGGCATGTCTGCCTTTAAAATGCATGAGCCCAGATTTGCCCTCCATGTTCCAGCCTTTGATCTCTCACCACTGATTGTTCCACATCATCAAAAATCCTCAAAGCTCCTTCGTGAATAGTGGTCAGGCCCAAAGGCACACGGCTGAGTTTGATCTTCAAACCACAAAATTGAGTGTCTTTACATCCCAGCCTCTAGTCCTGCACTTGTTTAAACAGATTCATCACACTTCAGAATCGCTTTTGCTGTTATTCAGTCAATTATACATGATACCAGTTTTAATGTTTTAAATGAGAGAGCTGACAGTCAAAATAGAGAATTCCAATTAACACTGAATTTTTATTTTATCAATATTTTAAAGGATTTTAAGCATTAGATATGAAGTGTGATTTGAAAGTGTGACTTTCGTCACAAACCCAAATTTCCACATCCACATGGTTCCTGTCCTTCTTTTCCACTCAACAAACATTTCTGATGTGACTACTATATGTCTGATGGAAAGCCATATAACAATTGAAAAAGGACATTATCTGCCTTATAAGGAACATGAAATATAAAAAAGCAATTGAGACATATATTTGACAAAATTCATCAGCTTATTTGAACCATTTTTGCATAATTTCTCTTTAAAAACAAAATCTCTGAAATAATAAATCACATGAGGAAATGAATTGTATTCTTCCTGGTAAGAGGAGTGTGTGGCCCTCATCTGGCATTATTTTTCCCTCATTTTACCTGCTTTTAACCTCTCTGTGTCCTGTTCCCACTGTTGGGAACCCTGTGGAAAGATATCAGTGCTGTTAAATAAGAAACCAAAATTTTACAAATGGGTAACCAGATAAAGCATAAGGCACAAACCAGGAAGCCAAATAATGTGTGCTCATTTATTTGCTACCTCTTGGTTTATTCATTAGAATTCTATTGGCTGCAAGTGATAGAAACCCGAGTGAATTAGTGGAGAAGAACAGAAAAATATTTTGGCTCTTGAAATACAAGAAATATTAGGTGACAATTAGGAAATTAAGCCACAGGAAAGATAGTAGCTTCAAGAACAAAACTCTGCCAGGAAGTTTTGTTTCCATTTAATCCTTTATCTCTATTTATCTCTGAAATTTGCTTCAATATTCCTCAAACTTGACCTATAGGAATCATGACTACCAAGTAGCACAAGGGTCTACATCTTGGAATAGTTATATTGGCAAGACCTTTAAAAATTTTCCAATCCCCTGAAGTTCTAAAATCCCAGGAAAAGAATTAAATTGGCTCATTTTGGGACAAGTTCCCATTCCAAAGCAACTCCACCATGTACAGAAAAATGATCATTCTTCAAGTGGTCACAGAGGAGATCATGTAGGGATATGGTGATTTCTACAGTGGTGCTGTGTAGACATAGCAAAGGGAAGGCTCCTCCAAAAAAAAAAAAGGATTAGATAACCACAGATAAAGACCTCTGTGCCTCTGTGCAGATTCACTACAGAAACATGATGGACATAAATACATAAATATTGCAAATGGCTAATAATCAAAAATGCAAATGTCATAAGTAAAATCACCATAAAATGTTGCCTATTTGTAATTTGAATGCAGAGTTAAATTAAGCAGATGTGATACATGTTGTCTCCGTTCATCATCTTGACATTTTTTCTATGACTTTGCTTTGGTCCTGGTGAAACCAGGAGAGATGTTTGTGGTTATGTGTGCTTTGCTAATGTAGTTTTATGGAATTTTAGGAAAAGAAATAGTATGTAGGTACAGAATATCTTGGTTTGCTCTGTGTTGCTGTCACAGAATACTATAGACTGAGTGATTTATAATGACAGAAGCGTATAAGTATAAGTCCATGATCAAGGGGCCAGGATCTGGTGAGAGACATCTTGCTGCATAATCCCATGACATAAGAGAAAAATGTGAGTGAGAGACAGAAAGAGGGAGCTGAATTCACCATTTTATAAGGAATCCCTTCCTTCCATAATGACCCCACCTGGAGAATAATGAGAATAGTAATCTTTCATGAGTAAGGAGCTCTCTTGGTCTAGTTACCTCTCATTAGGCCCTACTTCCCAGTACCATTGCATTGAGGATTAAATTTCAAGTACATTTTTTGGGGACACACATTCAAACCATACTATTCCAACCATGGCACCTCAAATGTATGTCCTCCTCACATGCAAAATACATATATTCCACCACAATATCTGCAAAGTCTTATTCTGGCACAAACACAAAGTCCAGAGTCTTATCTAAATTGGGCACAAGTAACACTTAAGTCAGTGTTCCTTCTGCACAAATTCCACCTGAGCCTGTAAAATCAAAACACGTTATCTACTTCCAAAAACCTGGTGAGTTATGCATAGGACTGGCACAGGTAAAGGGTGACTTCTCTTTTCTTGATGCAAATACCATTACCATAATAATTGCAGCAAATCATATAAACAATAACTCAGTTCTATTTTACTTCATCAATCTACTCTTTAACAATAGATCATGATGGTCTCTCATTAGGGAGAGAGAACCAGAGAACAGATGTGTTGTGTATAAAATTTATTGGATCTGATATAGTCTGAGTTGGTAATGTTGATTGGCAATGGCATAGCTATCTTTAAATATTTTTTTTCTTTATAAGATTACTACAATTTTTTCTATTTGTACTTTTAAAAATAAATGTTTTTTTTTAAATCGTGGTTAATCCTTTATAAAAGTAGTAATCTTTCATACATTTCTGTAGTTCACTAATTTTTTTTAACTACCGAATGGAAAACTTTATAATCTCAAAGAAGGAAGCAATTTGATTCCTCAATCTATAAAAAATGGTAAAGTGTTAGCAATTCCTAAGTGTCACAATGACCTCATGTTGTTTATGAGGATAGACACTGGGAAAAAAATGTAATAATCTGGTTTTATCATTAAAGTTCTTGAAAGCTATTTATTACTTTAAAAGATATGCATGAGGGAAAATATGACAACTATATTAAATACCATCAGGAAAAAAGAGTTACTCAGCTCAGCATGGTGGTATCCACCTGTAATCCCTATACTCAGGAGACTAAGACAGGATTGCAAGTTATAGGCAAGTGTCTTGACAACTTAGTGAGATCAGGTTTCAAAAAATAGAAAGTATGTGTAAGGGTAGAAGTACCCTGGGTTCAAACACTAGTACCACAAAAAAAAAAAAAAAAAAAAAAAAAAAAAAAAAAAAAAAGAAAAGGAAGGAGGGAAGAAGAATTTACTCCTTATAGGATGTTAGTATTATAAGTATTGTGAAAGGCTTTTTCTACAAATTTATTGTGAGTGCAGCTATGTTTAAAATATCACATGTCATATGTATTAAAATAATTCTAATCATTTTGCTGTACAGAATTGCATAGCAAAACCACGATGCCTATAGGGGAATGAGTTTGGGTCATAACACTAGACAATTTTTTTAAAAGGGAAATTTAGGAAAATATAAGAATATAGCCAGGTATGGTGATGTACACCTGTAATCCCAACAATGGAAGGATGAAAAAGGAAAACTACAAGTTCAAGGCCAGACTCAGAAATTTAATGAGACCCACAGCAACTTAACAAGACCCTGTTTCAAAATAAAAACTAAACTAAGCTAAAATAAAATAAAAGTGGTAGCTCGAAGGTAGAATGCCTCTGAATTCAACCCCCAGTACCAAAAACAAACAAAGGAACAAAAAACCCCCCCCAAAAAACAAAAACAAAAACAACAAAAAAAGAAAAGAAGTAGACAAAAAAATGCACCTTTACACGTAGTAAATGGTTGAGAAATACTAGACTACTACAAAAAATGACACTTCACCTTAAAAAGGACTTGAAGTTTGTGGATGTGAGTATCAAAAGGTCTATTGGTTTTCTACTGATGCTTCACAAGACATCACAAACTTGGTGGCTGAGAAAGCACTCTCTTTTTATTTTGTCTTGAAATTTTACAGGTCATGAGGCCTACTGGAACCCAAGTGGATCCTCTGCTCAGGGTCTCACAACGCCAGCTATGGCTACACTATCTGCTAATGCTCTAGTTGCTTTCCAAGCTCATTCACATTGTGAGCAGAATAGACTTTGGGGTTGCAGGACTGAGGTACTCAGTGGCCCCTCCATGGGACGTTCCATATAACTAGTGCTTCTTCACAGACTTCAGGAAAGCATACCTAGCTTCTTCTACACATTCCTTTAAAGGACTCACCTGATTAGGTGAAGCTCATTCCAATAATCTACCTTCTAAAAACTAGAATCAACTAAGTAGGGAAATTAACTATATCTTTAAATGTTTTCACCCTTGCCACACAATGTATTACAACCTGGGGAGAGATATTCCATTGTCTCTGCCATGTTTTAATATTTAGAAGCAATTTATAAATGTGTCCCCTCAAGAGCAGGGGACAAAATAAGGAAATGAGTCATTCGAGGTCATCTTAGATTCTGCCCCAAACAGTAGCATTCTGGTTTGTGATTTATTGCGAAGAGATGGAAGTAGGGCTACATTCAATTGAATGGAAATTTTTGACACAAGACATAGACAATGAGGCTTATAACACACACTGTGGGCTGAGGTAGATAGTAGATATTTTAGATGTGGGTATATGTATTTTATGTATTCCTGTGTGGTAGCTCAATTCAGCTGGGTGCAGTTCACTACATTTAGTTGGTGTTTCTCGCAGATGAAATTATGCATAAGCAAATGTGAATTTCATATTATGCTCAAATTGTTCCCTGGTATATTTATTAGTGGTATTGAAACTAATGTGCATTTTTAAAACAATCATTATAGCAGAGTGAACTATATGTATTTATCTTTCTAGCACTTTTAATACTAAAAGAATGTTGTCATGTAGTGGAAGCTTAGTAATATCTTTTAAATTGAATAAAATTGAAATTGACTTTGGAATTTGGGATAGATATGTGAATGGGCTTTAGGTAAATCCATCAAGTCCTTGCTGAATTGCATTCATGGCTCCAAAAAGCCAAATAAAAAAGAGAAAAGGGATGAACATATCATTTATCTACATAATCACATAAAGCTCATAAGAACAAAACGAGGAAAGTTGAGGAAAATATATTGTAAAGGCAGTATGACCCAATTTGGGTGTCTGAATTCTAATTTAAAATTGGCATTATGCTCTCTATTATATGTATTTTTCTTTGAGTTTAAAATATGCCTTTTGGACAAGTGAGTTTCCAAGAGAAGATGAGTTTTTATAATAGAACTTTTCAGAAAGACATAAATAGATTTGCCTTTATTTATCCCTTAAGCTGTTTATAAAATACTGTTCAGGTAGTCAATGGTTCACTATATTTAGGAGATTTTAGCCTATCACTCAATAGAGCTTAACACACACACACACACACACACACACACACACACACACACACACACGTAGGAACCTAAATGAAAACAAGCTAAGTATCAACATATGCCCTGCAAAAATCATTTTACATCTGTGCAAGAACTATATTGTCTCATATGTATATTACATTATTTGACTCAGGAATGTGAAAAAGGCAATAAGATATTGTCTTTAAAGATAATGATTTGCTACCACCTATTTCATTTAAGTTACCACCTGACTACTACTGAAATAACTAGAGTATTCATATTAGCCTTTATGAAATGCAGTAAGGAAATAGCATCAAACAAATAGAAAATTTGGGAATTTTGCACAAAATGCCGTTGTAATGGGGTTTGTCTAAAGGAACATCATAATTGCATAAATGCATGAGAGAAGTTTTCTAGAGTATATGGAGTTTTCATGGAACTAAGAAGAAAAACTTTGTACCAAATATTTAAAAAAGTAGGAAAAATAAATAAATGTAGCAGTGAAAAAATTAAGTAAATATGAAATAATTTTTTACTTAAAATTAACTAAACATGCACATCACTTATAGTAATAATAGTAGATTTTTGTTAAAATTTTCTCAATAAAGTCAGTGAAAACTTTCTCAGTGAAAACTAGTGAATCCAAGCTGGTTCAAAACAAATAGCAACTAAATGTTATTTTAAAAAATACATCTTAAAGCAAATACCACTAAATAACAATAACAGAGGAGTGGATAAAGTCCCAGTAGGCAAATATAAACAGAGACTATGCCAGTGACAACATGAGGCAATATTAGACAAAGTGCAGTTCTGTTGCAAATCATGTATGATTCATTCCGCAATGTTTACATCGTGTCTACCAGATCCAGGAAGATTGCTGAGGGTTTCATCTACTGGGTCCACACAAAACACATTCTGGTTTTACCAGTCCTCCAGCCAGAACTTACCCATGGTTCTTGTGGACAGGGTTTATCATCTTTTTCCTAGGCACCCAATGTTTTTGCCATATTGGTCATGAAACTGTACCATAAACTTTCCAGAGGAAGCAATTGTCATTAGGGAGACATGAAATGTATTAACTTAGAAATTGCAGGTTTTTCTGAAACTCACTGAAGAGGTGAACTCATTGTAAGATAGTGTAACTGCCGGGCTGGTAGTATAATACTCCTGTGTTTATGCTCAGGGCTACCTTGAAATTCTTGGCTTCTCAAAAGAAGAAGCGGGGAGGAGCAAATCAACTTAAAAATATGAGATAATCTATCTGGGTTTGGTGGTGCATGCCTTTAATCCCTGTACTTGGGAGGATGAGACAGGACACAGGTTCCAGGACAGCCTCAGCAGTGTAGTGAGACGCTCAGCAACCCAAAAAACTCTGTTTCAATAGAAAATAAGGACTGGAGTATAGCTTGGGGTAAGAATGCTCCTGGGTTCAATCCCCAGTTCCTAAATAAATAAATAAATAAATAAATAAATAAATAAGAAAGATAATCAATGACATTTTAATATTAACTAAGGCTTTGATATTCTAGAATTTTTCTTTTTCAGTTTGGTAATAGTATTGTGGTTTTGTTTTAGAAAGATTTTATTTTTTTAGAGACTTCATACATATATATATACAATAATGGGGCATGGAGACCTTTCAGAGAAGGAATAGAGAAGTATATGACACAAGATTTTCCTTTGTCAATAGTTGCTGAAATTAAATAGAGACTTAACATGTTTCAGTAATATTTTTACTTTTATATGCATTTAAAATGTTCCATGATGGCAAATTAAATAAAAAGATCCAGTAGTATATTTGAACACATCCAACACCCAAGTCTTAGTTTTCTTTTTCTCAGTCTTGAGCATTTATTACCTATATTTTAAAATATAACTTATTTAATTGTAAATTTATATACTTTTAACAATGGCTCTGTTTAACAACCAACTAGCAAACTTGCTGAAACCTAACATTTGGCTCTTGTAAACTGATACAGATAGCTCTAGGACACTACTGATTTCAGGATGTTTCATTAACACTTTGGATTTACAGTTCAACATAAGGAAATAAAATCAAAGGTAAGTGTGGTAATAGAAATGGAGTTAAATCTATCTCTTTTTAGCTCCATTAGCACTGAAGACTACAACGGAATTGAAAGAAATTCAATTCACTAATAAGTCAATTCATTAATTTTTCTGAACATATTAATTCATATTTCATACTTTTTTGCAAACCCTCAATAAGACATAATATTTTGTACATCACACTATTATATTTCTCCCAAATGAAGTAATTTATTAGTAAATAAATTGTACCAAGAAAGTTTCACATTAACTTTTTTCAAACATTATTCTTTTAAATTTTAGGGTAATTTAAAATTTTTCAGATTTTTTATTTTGAAACTGAGGGATGAAGATCATTCTTGTTTCAGTCTTGTTTTCCTGTTGGCTTCAGTAGAGTGACCTCACAGAGGTAGCATATGTTGGTGTCAGTCCTACATGCAAAAAGAGAATGCTCCTGAATAAGATTCCTGAGATTTGTTCTGATTAAAAAACCTCCTGTTTCTCTTTGAAGCTAAGAATAATGTGCTTCTTTTTCCTAGCTTTTTGAGGTATAATTGGCTAATACAAATTGTATATATTTAAGGTACACACCATGATGTTTTGGTATGCAGATGTATCGTGAAGTTATTACCATAATACTTGTAGTACACCTCAAAACTGTGAAATCATCAAAAATAAAAAAAGGTTTGAAACACTATCATAGGTAAGAAGAAGTTAATGAGGCATAATGGCTAAATCCAATGATGTGTCCTGGATAGGATACTGATACAGAAAAAAGGACATTAGGTAAACACTAGGAAAATCTGAATAATCTATGGACTTTAGTTTGTAATAAGGTAAGATACTGGCTTCTTAATTTTGATAATTGAATTAAATTAATGTGAGATGATGAAAATTGGGGAAACAGGGTGAGATATATATGGGATCTCTGTACTATCATTGTGACTTTTCCATAAATCCAAAAATTGAGATTAGGAAAAAAATTATATATGTATCATATATATTTGTGGCACTGGGGAATAGATCCAAGGGCATTTTAACCTCTGAACTATACTTGCAGCCTGATTTTATTCCATTTTAAAATAGGGTCCCACTAACTTGCCAAGAAAGGCGTCAAACCT
>PVLC010013281.1:31993-42288 GCA_004027655.1 Graphiurus murinus | reverse complement strand
TTCTGGTACTGAGGATTGAACTCAGGGGCATTTTACCTCCGAGCTACACCCCTAGTCCTATTTTTTTATTCTTTATTTTTTTATTTATTTTTATTTTTATTTTTTTTTTGCGGTACTGGGGATTGAACTCAGGGGTGTTCTACCTCCGAGCTATATCCCCAGCCCTATTTTTTTTTTTTTTTTTTTTTTTTTTTTTGCGGTACTGGGGATTGAACTCAGGGACATTCTACCTCTGAGCTACACCCCCAGCCCTATTTTTTATTCTTTATTTTGAAACCGAGTCTCACTAAGTTGCGGAGTGCCTCACTAGGTAGCTGAGGCTGGCCGCGAACCCAGATCCTCCGGTCTCAGCCTCCCGAATGCTGGGATTACAAGCGTGCACACCACGCCCGGCTCCTGTTGCTTTCAAAGTGGCCCTCAAAAGGTCTGTTCACAGCGACTTCTGATCCAAGAGGACACAAAGCTGACTCTGATGACGTTCTCGGTGCTCTCTTTGTGGCCCGGAAGAGTCCAGGCAGCGGAGTTGGAGGCTGGCTCTCGGCTGAGGCTGCGCTTCTCAACTGCTTCAATCTTCTTTCTTTTTCTTTTTTCTTCTGGGGATTGAACCCAGGGACATTCTACTGCCAAGCTACACCCCCAGTCTTTTTTTTTTTCTCCAGTACTGGAGATGGAACCTGGGGGCATTCTGTAGCTCTGAGCTACAGCCCCAGCCCTATTTTTTATTCTTTTTTTTTTTTTTTTGTGGTACTGGGGATTGAACTCAGGGGCATTCTACCTCTGAGCTATACCCCCAGCCCTATTTTTTATTCTTTATTTTGAAACAGGGTCTCACTAAGTTGCAGAGTGCCTCACTAAGTAGCTAAGACTGGCCGCGAACCCGGATCCTCCGGTCTCAGCCTCCCAAGTACTGGGATTACAAGCGTGCACCACCATGCCCGGCTTTTATTCTTTATTTTGAAACAGGGTCTCACTAAGTTACAGAGGGCTTCACAAATTGCTGAGGCTGACCTCAAACCTGTGATCATTCTGTCTCAACCTCCCAAGTACTAGAATTACAAGCGTGTGCCACCATGCCCGGCATTATTTTTTTTATTTTGAAACAGGGTCTCCATAAGTCGCTGAGGCTGGCCTCAAACATGCGATCCTCCAGTCTCAGGCTCCCAAGGACTGGGATTCCAGACATGCACTACCATGTCCAGCTTGCAAATGTTCCTTCTTTTTTTTCTTTCTTTTTTTTTTTTTTTTTTTTGCGGTACTGGGGATTGAACTCAGGGGCATTCTACCTCCAAGCTATAACCCTAGCCCTATTTTTTATTCTTTATTTTGAAACCAGGTCTCACTAAGTTGTGGAGTTCCTCACTAGGTAGCTGAGGCTGGCCACGAACCCGGATCCTCCGGTCTCAGCCTCCCAAATACTGGGATTATAAGCGTGTGCCACCACGCCTGCCTTGCAAATGTTCCTTCTGAAGAAGGACACAGAGTTCTGGAGAGTTCTGTAGCTTGTCCCTCGGCCTGGTGTGCAGTCAGGAAACACTGAACGTGATCCACAGGTCCATCAATACATGACTGAAGAAGCCGGGCATGGTGGTGCACGCTTGTAATCCCAGCATTTGGGAGGCTGAGACAGGAGGATCGCAGGTTTGAGGCCAGCCTCAGCTGCTTAGTGAGGCCCTCTGCAACTTAGTGAGACCCTGTTTCAAAATAAAGAATAAAAATAGGGCTGGGGGTGTAGCTCAGAGGTAGAATGCCCCTGAGTTCAATTCCCAGTACTGCAAGAAAAAAAAAAAAAAATAGATGACTGAATAAGTGACGCATGGCTTGTTAGAGGAGCAAGACTCAGCGGTTAAAACCAGTGAGTCCCAGCCCGCTCCTCCAGGCCGCTCGCCACAGACACTAAGTAACCAGCGGGAAATGCTAGTTACAAAATAACGCCTGCAGTAGCAGTCCATTTAGGTGAAGTGTGAAAACACATGAACTGTGCCATTAACCAGGAAATGCCCACATTCCAACTGAGCCCGAATCCATCCCTGGACAGAAGTGTACTCCAGACCTCAAGGTGGCCGTGACCCCTGGCGAGGAACCTGGGGTTTGATTAATAATGCCTGGTTAGTCTGGTCAGGGTTTGCAGCCAGCCTCAGCTGTTTAGTGAGGCCCTGATTCAAAATAAAGAATGAAAGAAAGGGGCTAGGGGTGTAGCTTGGAGTTAGAATGCCCCCGGACTCAGTCCCCAGTACCGAAAAAAAAAAAAAAAAAAAAAAAAGCCTGGTTGCTTTAAAAATGTATCTGAAGCTCTGGGCCCAGTGGTACATGCCTGTAATCCCAGTATTTGGGAGGCTGAGACAGGAGGATTACATATTTGAGCACGGCCTCAGCAATTTAGCAAGGCCCTCCAAAACTTAGTGAGACTCTGTTTCAAAAAATATATATAAATAAAATAGGAATGAAGCACTTCAGAGGTAGAATGCCCCTGGGTTCAATCCCCAGTACCACACAAATAAAAAATAATAATAAAAATAAAAAGGGATAGAGGTGAAGTTTGGAGGTGGAATGCTCCTGGATTCCACGTCCCATACTGCAAGAAAAAGGAGGAGGAGCCGGGCCTGGTGGCGCATGCCTATAATCTCAGGCCAGCCTCAGCAAGCAGTGAGACTCTCGTCAACCTAGCAAGACCCTGTTTCCAAATAAGAAATAAAATCGGGCTGGGGGTGTAGTTGGGAGGTAGAATGCCTCTGAGTTCAATCCTCAGTATCACCAAAAAAAAAAAAAAAAAAAAAAAAAAAAAAAAAAAAAAAAAAAAAAAAAAAAAAAAAAAAAAAAAAAAAGAAAGAAAGAAAGAAAAGGAAAAGGAGGAGGAAGAGGAAGAGGAAGAGAAGGAGAAGGAGGAGGAGGAGGACAAAATTGCTGGAATCAGTGCAGCCCGAGGCTGGGCCAGGGGCCCCATTCTCCGACCGAGAGCATCGTGCGGGTTTGGGGGTTCTGGGGGGCCAGATGGAGCGTGTCTAGCAGCAGGTGTTCCGAGCCAAGGTCTGGAACAGAGCAGCGCCCAGATGGCTGGCGGCTGTTGAGAAGAAAATACGATAATCACAGGATGCTAGCGGGTTCACCAAGGCGCCTCCCGCTGCCACCGGGCTCGCTTCCTGTTCGCCTGGGGGAGGGGGGGACCACCCTGCTGGACCAGATGGCTGCCCCGGGCCTCCCCCGACCCCCTGAAGGCGGGCAGGACAGTGGCGTCCTTATCGAGACGGTGGCAATTGTCAGCAGCGCCTTGATGGTCTACCTGGTGTTTTCTGCATTCTCTCACACGGTTATTCCCTCGTCTTTAGGTCATTTCCTCGAATGACCTTGTAGGCGCTCAGACCTTATCTGCAGTGCCTGTATCAGTCTTTGGGTAAGGGAAGAGAAATCCAATTCAAACAGCCTGAAGCGGCGATGTCTGGAAGTCCATGGTTTCAGGGACGGCTGGATCCAGGCGCTGGAACGTTATATCCTTGGGAATCTGGGTCTTGCTTTATGTCGACCCTGCTTCTTGTTGGTGTTGGTTTCATTGGAAGGCTAGGTTTGCCAGTGGGTGGCGGAAGGATGGTTCCAGCACCTGTTAGATGACTTCTCATCACCCTGGCAACCCAAGCAGAAAGGGGGGCAGCTCCAGACTGAGCTCCAGGTACCTGGGTCGCCCTGATTGGCCACCTCTGAACCAATCAGCACACGTCTGCCTGGGTTGGGCGGGGCCTCCAGACAAACCACGTTGGTGGTGGTTTTCTTGAGAAAATGGGAGAGGAAAGGTTTCCAAAAGATAAATCCAATCCGGGAGGAGAGGTACTGGGGATTGAATACAGAGGCGTTCTACCTTTGAGCCACACCCCTGGTCTGATTTTATTTCATATTTGGAAACAGGGTCTCACTAAGTTGATGAGAGTCTCACTATTTGCTGAGGCTACCCGTGAGCCTGAGATCCTCCTGTCTCAGCCTCCCAAGTACTGGGATTACAGGCGTGCACCACCACTCTCGGCTCTATTTTATTTTTTATTTGGAAACAGGGTCTTCTTGCTAAGCTGCGGAGAGCCTCACAAAGTTGCTGAGGCTGGCTTTGAACCTGAGCTCCTCCTGCCTTAGCTTCCCAAACACTGGGATTACGAGTGTGTAGCACCCCACCTGACTGAGGACTGGATTTTTGCCTGACCACCAGTATCCATTCCTGCTTTTTTTGTGTGTGTGTGGGGATTGAACCCAGGGGCATTCTACCTCTGAGCTCCACCTCCAGCCCTATTTTTTATTTTTATTTTTTAAATTATTATTATTATTATTATTATTATTATTATTATTATTATTATTATTATTTTGCAGTACTGGCTATTGAACTCAGGGGCATTCTACCTCCAAGCTATACCCGAGGCCTATTTTTTTTTTTTTTTTTTGTTTGCGGTACTGGGGATTGAACTCAGGGGCATTGTACCTCCGAGCTATACCCCCAGCCCTATCTTTTATTCTTTATTTTGAAACCGAGTCTCACTAAGTTGCAGAGTGCCTCACTAGGTAGCTGAGGCTGGCCGCGAACCCGGATCCTCCGGTCTCAGCCTCCCGAATGCTGGGATTACAAGCGTGCGCCACCATGCCCGGCCCCAGGCCTATTTTTTATTCTTTATTTTGAAACCGAGTCTCCCTAAGTTGCGGAGTGCCTCACTAGGTAGCTGAGGCTGGCTGTGAACCCAGATCCTCTGGTCTCAGCCTCCCGAATGCTGGAATTACAAGCGTGCGCCACCACGCCTGGCCTATTTTTTTATTCTTTATTTTGAAACAGGGTCTCACTAAGTTGTGGAGTGCCTCACTAAGTAGCTGAGGTTGACTGCGAACCTGGATCCTCTGGTCTCATCCTCCCAAATGCTGGCATTCCTGCTTTTTCTAGTAACAGTATATTAATTTCCCTGATGAGCTGGGGCAGTAATTCACACCAGCCATCCCAGTACTTGGAGGCTGATATAGGAGGATTGCAAGTTCGAGGCCATCTTAGTGAGACCCTGTTTCAAAAAAAAAAAAAAAAAGGACCGGGGGTGCAACTCAGAGGTATAACACCCCTGAATTCAATTCCCAGGGGAAAAAAAAAGGAAGGGGGAGGATTTTCAACTCTGATGGTCTTCATCAGAGTTAAAAACTGCATCAAAGAACATCTCCAGCCAGGTGTGGTGGCACACGCTAGTAATCCCAGTTCTTGGAAGGCTAAAACTGGAGGATCCGGTTCTCGGCCAGCCTCAGCTACTTAGTGAGACTCTGTTTCAAAATAAAGAATAAAAATAGGGCTGAGGGTGTAGCTCGGAGGTAGAATGCTTCTGGGTTCAATCCCCAGTACGGAAAACAAAAACAAAAACAAAACACATCACCAAGAGCCGGGAGTTGTGACACATCCCTGTAATCTCAGTAGGCTGACACAGGAGGGTCACAGGTTCAAGGCCAATCTCATAACTTATCGAGGCCCTTAGCAACTTAGTGAGACCCTGTTTCAAAAAATTTAAAAAAAAAATTGAGCTACAATGGTAGAATGAATTCCCCTGGATTCAGTCCTCAATACCCATAAATAAACAAACAAACAAAATTATCGAGAAAGTGAAAAGACCCTTTCAGACATTTTTTTTTCAATACTGGGGATTGAACCCAGGGACATTCTACCTCTGAACTATACCCCTAGACCTATTTTATTTTTTAGTTTGAAATAGGGCCTCACTAAATAGCTGAGGCTGGCCTCGAACCTGCGACCTTCCAACAATTTACTGGGAGGGCTTGGACGTGTCCAACGCGCCTGTCCCTCCTCTCCCATTGGCTCCTGTGGTCTTTGGAGTGACCTGCAGGCCCCCCCCAGACTCCCCAACTCCAGGGCTTGAACCCCAGCTGCCATCCCGGAGATGGGGAGGCTGCGCGAGGTGCAGGGAGGCGTTTTGGGGGTGTGGGGAGTTCCTGACGCCCCTCAGCCAGCGGGGAGGAGCGCGGGGCGGCTGGGCGGCTGCACCCCGGGGTCAGGGTGGGCGGCAGGGGCCAGGCCGGGCGCTGGGGAGAGACCTCGGCGGCGGGTGCGCGAGGGAGCGCGCGCAGAGTCGTGCACGCGGGAGGCGCGTGCACAGAGCCGAGGCAGGACCCGGAGCGGGGCCTAGGAGGACACAGGCTGAGCCAAGTCGGGCAGCAGGCCAGGCGCGCATCGCAGCCAGGCACCTCGGTGGCAGGAGCCGCGGACAGATGGCAGGAGGTGGGGAGGGCCTGGCGCAGGCGGGCGGGAAGTCTCGGGACAGAAGGCCTTGCCCGCCATCGCCGGGATGGAGTGTTTCCAGGTGAGCCCTCTGCACCTGCTTTAGGAACCGGAGGCCGCCTCCCTGGCCTCTTCCGGCCTAGCCTCCCTGGCGGGGGCCCAGGCTCTGCGGAGGAGTCTCGGCCCTGGAGGATTCTCCTGGCTCCCTTCTGTCCTCTCTCCTGCAGAATCCTGGAAGGACAGAGAGAGGGGACTGTCAGGGAGAGGAAGAGCGAGGGCTCCAGCCCTCTGCTCTGTGCTGTCTGGGGCAAGCTGGGGGCCAGGTGCAGGCCAGATGCCCAGAGCTGAGCCCGTCCACCACGACCCCACGACCCCACGACCCCACGACCCCGGAGCAGGGCTGCCTTGCTGGGCATATTTTTTTAAATTTTTTTGCAGTACTGGGGATTGAATCTGGGAGCATTCTACCTTGAGCTACACTCCCAGCCCTATTTCTTAGTCTTTATTTAGAAACAGGGTCTCACTAAGTTGCAGAGTGCCTCACTAAGTAGCTGAGGCTGGCCACGAACCCAGATCCTCCGGTCTCAGCCTCCCAAGTACTGGGATTAAGAGCGTGTGCCACCAAGCCTGGCTTACTTTTTTATTTTTTGGGATTGAACCCAGGGGCATTCTTCCTCTGAGCTACACCCCCAGCTCTTTTTTATTTTTTTGGTTTGAAGCAGGGTCTCACTAGGTGGCTGAGAGTCTCACTACATCGCTGAGGCTGGCTGGGAACCTGCGATTGCAGGTGTGTGCCGCCGCACCCAGGTACCGGGGGCTAATTAAGCCCAGGGAACCGGACCTGATTCTGGCTAATGAGTCAGGAGTGAGGGGCTGCCAGGAGCTCTGGGGAAAGCTTTCTTGTCCCTCATGCGCTGGCTGTCGTCGGAGCAGCGGCAGCTACTTTGTGGTCATGAAGATGAGGAGGATCCAGGTTTCCGTGACAATGGCACTTAAGTAACCTCACAGAGCTACGTGAGACAATACACGCTTTCATTGTTCCAGTGGATTCCAGCCGGGGCTTCTGTTTCTTGCCTCATGATGGGTGTGGTGGAAGCCGTCTGGAACATTCTTTTTTTTTTTTTTTTTTGCGGTACTGGGGATTGAACTCAGGGGCATTCTACCTCCGAGCTAGACCCCCAGCCCTATTTTTTATTCTTTATTTTGAAACCGGGTCTCACTAAGTTGCGGAGTGCCTCACTAGGTAGCTGAGGCTGGCCGCGAACCCGGATCCTCCGGTCTTAGCCTCCCGAATGCTGGGATTACAAGCGTGCGCCACCACGCCCGGCTCCGTCTGGAACATTCTGCCGTCCTGGTTGCCACTGGGTCTCCAGGGCTGTGGAAACCTCCTCGGCACACAGTAGGTGCTCAATCAGTGCTTGTTAAATCAATTAGCTGGGCGTGGAGGCACACACTGTCATCCCAGTACTTGGAAGGCTGAGGCAGGAGGATCGCAGGTTCTCGGCCAGTCTGAGCAACCTCATGAGGTCCTCTGCAATTGAGTGAGACTCTGTTTCAAAATAAAAAAATAAAAAGCCGGGCGTGGTGGTGGCACATGCTTGTAATCCCAGTACTCGGGAGGCTGAGACAGGAGGATCTGGGTTGCGGCCAGCCTCAGCTACGTAGTGAGGCCCTCTGCAACTTAGTGAGACCCTGTTTCAAATAAAGAATAAAAAAACAAAAACAAAACAGGGCTGGGGGTGTAGCTCAGAGGTAGAATGCTCCTGGGCTCAATCCCCAGTATTGCAAAACAAACAACAACAACAACAACAAAAACCAGTCCAGTACACACGGTCCCGGATCTGAGAAGGGAGGCACCGGGCTGCCGTCCGTGTGTCTGTCCGGGGGCCTGTCGCTTTCTGGAGCCAGGACGGCGGCTGCCTGCTGGCCTCCCCCAGCCCGGAGGCCGGCGGCCCGCACGCCTCCTCTGCTTTCTGGTCACATCTCTCTGGCTCTGACCTTCGCCTCCCCGTCAGAAGGAGCTTCCCGACGCGACGGCCACGGGATAATCCGGGATCATCGGCTTCCACCCCAGACCCTTAACTTAATCACGCCGGCGGAGCCAAGGAGGCCGCTGGCTGGCGGGTTCGGGGCTGGACCTGGGCCGAGGCGGCAGACCCAGGGGCATCTGGCAGAGCCGGCCCTGTCCGGCACCGGCCTCTGCTGTGCTGATCTGAACCCGTCGCTGGGCGCTCCAGCCAAACAGCCTCAGCAATTAATTAATTGCTTAATTAATTGCAGTACCTGGGATGGAACCAGGGGCATGCTACCTCTGAGCTACAGCCCCAGCCCTGTTTTATTTTATTTACTTATTTATTTGTGGTACTGGGGGTTGCACCCAGGGCTACAGCCCCAGCCCTATTTAATTTAATCAATTAATTAATTTATTTGTGTGTGTGTGTGTGTGTGTGTGTGTGTGTGTGGTACTGGGGATGGAACCCAGGAGCATTCTACCCCTAAGCTCCACTCCCAGCTCTTTTGTTTTTTTAATTCTTTTTTTTTTTTTTTCGGTACTGAGGATTGAACCCAGAGGCATTCTACCTCTGAGCTATAACCCCAGCCCTGTTTTTTTATTCTTTATTTTGAAACAGGGTCTCACTAAGTTGCGGAGGGCCTCACTAGGTAGCTGAGGCTGGCCTCGAACCCGGATCCTCGGGTCTCAGCCTCCCAAATGCTGGGATTACAAGTGTGCGCCACCACGCCTGGCTTTTTTTTTTGATTCTTTATTTGAAACAGGGTCTCACCAAGTTGCAGAGGGCCTCACTAAATAGCTGAGGCTGGCCTCGAACCTGCGATCCTCCTGTCTCAGCCTCCCAAGTACTGGGATTACAAGTGTGCGCCACCATGCCTGGCCTCCAGCCCTATTTTTTACCCTTTATTTTGAAACAGGGTCTCACTAAGTTGCGGAGGGCCTCACTAAGTAGCTGAGGCCGGCCTTGAACCTGCGATCCTCCTGTCTCAGCCTCCCAAGTCGTGAGATTATAGGTCACTGCGCCCGGCTGGATTTGTATACTTAAAACGATTACTGGCTCTGTCAGGCAGAAGCCAGCGGGGTCAAGGGAGCCGGGCAAGCCCAGCTCCAAGGCCTGCCTCAGGGTTGCCATCTGGCTCGGTCCTGCCGGGAGTGCTGGGCTCCTCCTGGCGTCCCAGGCACCACCTAGAGGCCAGGCCACCCACGTCTCATCCCTGACGCTCGCCCGGAGTCTGGAAACACAAATGTAGGGCAGAGCTGCGGGAAGGACAGGAGGCTGAGCAGAAGACTCCAGAAACACACAGAAGGAAACTGAGACCAGATGTCCAAGCTGAAAGAGGAAAGGATTTTCTTTTTATTTATTTATTTTGCAGTACTGGGGATGGAACCCAGAGGCATTCTACCTTCGAGCTACACCCCTAGTTTCCCCCCCCGCCCCCCTAGTACTGGGGATTGAACCCAGGGGCATCCTACCTCCGAGCTACACCCCCAGCCCTATTTTTTTATTCTTTAGTTTGAAACAGGGTCTCACTAAGTTCCGGAGAGCCTCACTAAGTGGCTGAGGCTGGCCTCGAACCCGGATCCTCCTGTGTCAGCCTCCCAAATGCTGGGATTACAAG
Organism: Graphiurus murinus; assembly: GCA_004027655.1. Lineage (NCBI taxonomy): Eukaryota > Metazoa > Chordata > Mammalia > Rodentia > Gliridae > Graphiurus > Graphiurus murinus. Next base: position 32,426 of record PVLC010013281.1, on the reverse strand, counting down.
CGTGTGCCACCATGCCTGGCTAAGACTGTTTTGAAATAAAAAAGCAGCCGGGCATGGTGGCGCACGCTTATAATCCCAGCATTTGGGAGGCTGAGACAGGAGGACCTGGGTTCGCGGCCAGCCTCAGCTACCTAGTGAGGCATTCTGCAACTTAGTGAGACCCTGTTTCAAAATAAAGAAGAAAAAGTAGGGCTGGGGGTGTAGCTCGGAGGTAGAATGTCCTTGGGTTCCATCAGCAGTACCGAAAAAAAAAAAAAAAAACAAAAAACAAAAAACAAAACCCAAACAGGGTCTTGCTACATTGCTGTGGCTGGCCTTGAACCTGTGATCCTACTGTCTCAGCCTCCTAAATCCTGGGATTATAAGCATGCACCACCACACTCGGCTACAGCGGGCTTTTTTTTCTTTACTTCTTCTTTTTTTTTTTTTTTTT
>PVLC010013281.1:0-24921 GCA_004027655.1 Graphiurus murinus | reverse complement strand
TAGGGAAGGAAGCCTAGTATGGTGGTGCAGGTCTGGAACCTCATTACTTGAGAGACTGAACAGGAGGATCGCAGGTTCGAGGCAGGCCTCAGCAACTCAGCGAAACCCTCAGCAACTTAGTGAGACTTTGTTTCAGAAAATGAAAATAAAGCGGGGTGTGGTGGTGTGCACCTGTAATCCCAGTACTTGGGGAGGCTGAGACAGGAAGGAGGATTGCAGGTTTGAGGCCAGCCTTAGCAGGTAGTGAGATTCTCATTAACCTAGTGAGACCCTGTTTCAAAAATAAAATAGGGCTGAGGGGTCTAGCTCGTAGGTAGAATCCCCCTGGGTTCAATCCCCAGTACCACAAAAAAAGAAAAAGAAAAAAAAAAAAAAGAAAAGAAAAATAGGGCTGGGGTGTAGCTCAGAGGTAGAATGCCTCTGGGTTTAATCTCCATTAGCATGAAAAAAAAAAGAGAGAGAGAGAGAGAACAGTGCCATCTTTAGAAAGTGGTCCTAGCCAGATGTGGTGGCGCACGCTTGTCATCCCAGTACTTGGGAGGCTGAGACAGGAGGATCCGGGTTTGGGGCCAGCCTCAGCTACTTAGTGAGGCTCTCCGCAACTTAGTGAGACCCTGTTTCAAAATAAAGAATAAAAAAATAGGGTTGGGGGTGGAACTTGGAGGTAGAATGCCCCTGGGTTCAATCCCCAGTCCCGCTAACAAATTGAAAAAAAAAAAAGAAAAGAAATAGGGCTAAATACTGGCCAGGAGGCTGCCGGGCTCGGCCTGCCCTGGGGCTCAGGAGCGTGGCCTGGGAGAGCCGGGCAGGGCCTCGGCTCCCTCTGCGGCACGGCCTGCCGTCATGGCCGTCAGCACCCACTTTACTGCAGGGTACATGGGGGGCACTTCTCCCAGGTCCGATCGCTCAGACCCTGTGGTTTCCCCTAGATCTGCCCATGAACCTTAAAACATAAACCCGAGCCAGGCGTGGTGGCGGTCCGCCTGGAGTCCCCAGGACTTAGAAGGCTGAGAGATAGGAGGATGGCAGGTTCAAGGAAAGCCTCAGCAACTTAGTGAGACTCTCAGCAACCTAGCGAGACCCTGTTTCAAAGCAAAAAAAAAAAAAAAGGGGGGGGAGGTAGGTGGGGTATAGCTTGGAGGTAGAATGTCCCTGGGTTAAAAAGGAGAAAGAAAAATGGGCCATGGATGACCAGCGCACCCCAGGAGCCAGGCTGAGACCCTGAGACCCCCTAGAACGAAGCCATGGCCCCAAGGGGGGGGGGGGGGGGTCCTGTTTCCACATCTGGAGGCTCCTGGGGGCTTCTTTCTCCTCTCCCCGCTTCTTGTCCCAAGCTCAGTGGGAGGCAGAGACCCCTGGAGCAGCAGCCCCGGGTCCAGGTGGGGACCAGCAGGGCCTCTGAAACGTCCCGAGGTCCCTGGTGCAGGGGGGGGGGTGGAGACCTCGGGCCACGTGGTCCTCAGGGTCCCCACAGGGACTCGCTTAGTCCACGCCAGACCAAGGCTGGTGGCCAAGGACCCACCCTCCCGCGCTGCCCTGCCTGCTGGCGCAGTCACAGGCTCAGGGACGTGCACGGGAACATCTGGCCAAGCCTCTCCCTCCCCCTCCCAGCCCTCCAGAGCTGAGCCACCTCTCAGGAATTCGGAGATAAGATACAAATCAAAGCTGCAAAGTCAGGGCAAAGGGAAAAACCAGAGGCACTCTGCCGCATCTGAAGTTGCAGCCAGGGCCTGAAAGCCTCTGAGCTTCCCAGCAACCTGAGCACAAAGGGAAATAAGATGGGCTGTGATAGCTGGTGGCCCCTCAGAAGGTGCCAGTCTCAGCCAGAGGCCACGATTTGGAGGCAGATAAGATGCCAAGTCCGAAGTTGGCCCACCCACCTTAGGGTTCCCCCTAACTAAGGAATCAGTGGCCGCAAGCCCCAGCCCAGCTCCGCAGGTCCTAGGTCAGGAGCAGGGAGGTTCGAGTCTGCTCTGAGAAACCTTCCAACGCCAACCCCTCTCTGGGCCCCAGGTGTCTCGAGCAGGAAAACCCAGGAGCCACGGTTGAGAAGCCCCCTGGAATCCTGGTACTTGGGAGGCTGAGATGGGAGGATCGCAGGTTTGAGGCCAGCCTCAGCAACCTAGTAAGGCCCTGTTTCAAAATAAAAGATATGTGCTGGGGGTGTAGCTCAGAGGTAGAACACCCCCGGATTTAATCTCCACTAACACACATGCACACACATGCACACACATGCGCGCACACACACACGGTAGCGCTGTGTCAAGGATCAGCGGCCTCTCTCTGGAACGGGCTCTCTAGGCCTCTAGCCTCCTCCCCAGCCTCCGAGCTACTCACTTCTGCAGATGCTGCAGCTCGAGGGCAGTCAGCAGGCCGGGCTGCATGCCAATAAAACTTTATTTGTAGACGCTGAAGTTGCATTTCATAAAAGTGCACATCATAAAGTCTTTCTCTTTTGATTTTTTTTTTTTCTGTTCCAACCATTAAAAAAAATGCAAGCCGGGCGTGCTGGCCAGAGCCTGTGATATTCGTACCTGAGGATTTGCCAGGAGGATTGCAGGTTTGAGGTCAGCCTCAGCAACTTAGCAAAAGCCTGTTTCTAAATTAAAATAAAAATAAAAAGAATAGGGCTGGGGGGGGGTGCAGCTCAGAGGAAAATGCTCCTGGATTCAATCTCTAGTACCAAGAAATAAAAATAAATAAATAAATAAACAAAAATGCAAACACTGAGATGGATGCGGTGGCCCACACTCGTAATCCCAGCACTTGGAAGGCAGAGACAGGTTTGCGGGTTCAGAGCCAGCCTCAGCAACCTAGTGAGGTCCTTCGCAACTTAGTGAAACTTTGTTTCCAAACATATAAAAAAGGTCTGGGGGCTATCCGGGTGTGGTGGCGCACGCTTGTAATCCCAGCATTCAGGAGTCTGAGACCGGAGGATCCGGGTTCGCAGCCAGCCTCAGCTACCTAGTGAGGCACTCCGCAACTTAGTGAGACTCGGTTTCAAAAATAAAAGAATAAAAAACAGGGCTGGGGGTGTAGCTCGGAGGTAGAACGCCCCTGAGTTCAATCCCCAGTACCGCAAAAAAAAAAAAAAAAAAGGTCTGGGGGCATAGCAGGGAGGCAGAAGGCCCCTGGGCTCCAGCCCTAGTACCAAAAAAGAAAAAAAAAAAAAAAAACCCGCAAAGACCGACCTCAGTGTGTGTGAGGCTCAGATGGACCCGGGGCGTGGGTGGGTTTGGCCCGAGGGCCCCAGGTGCAGACCCCTGCCCCGATGCCCCGGGGTAAACTCCAGGACCCTCCGTGGTGCAGGACGAGCACACGCTCGTTAGATGGGGGTGTGTGGTGTGAAGGCACACTCGCATGTGTGTGTTTTGCAGTGGAACGCACACATACATACAAGTCCACCAAGGCCGACATATGGGGGTGTCCAGAGACACGGGGCTGTGACCGCCGAGGGGACAGGGACCGGGAGGCGCCTCTGCACTTGGTTTCACAGGTCCATACATTTTTTTTTTTTTTTTTTTGCGGTACTGGGGATTGAACTCAGGGGCATTCTACCTCCAAGCTACACCCCCAGTTCTATTTTTTTATTCTTTATTTTGAAACAGGGCCTCACTAAGTTGCGGAGGGCCTCACTAAGTAGCTGAGGCTGGCCGAGAACCCAGATCCTCCGGTCTCAGCCTCCCAAGTACTGGGATTACAAGCGTGCACCACCATGCCTGGCTTGCATTATTTTTAAAAATAAAAATAAATTTGTATAAAATCTGAAGCAACGGGCAGAGTTTCAAATGCATTCTTTCTTGGTTTCCAGTATTTTTCAAGTGAAATGCAAAAAGCAGCATCGGCCCCCAAGTGTTAATGGAGCTGTCCCCGCTCAGTGAGCTGTCCAGGGTGCAGGCATTCATGTCCAACAAGGACGAGTCCAGCCGGCCGTGGTGGCACATTCCTGGAATCCCAGTACTTGGGAGGCTGAGACCAGAGGATTGCAGGTTTGAGGATAACCTCTCAGCAACTCAGTGAGACCTTGTTTCAAAATAAAACATAAAATAGGGCCAGGCGTGGTGGCGCATGCTTGTCATCCCAGTACTTGGGAGGCTGAGACAGGAGGATCGCAGGTTTGTGGCCAGCCTCAGCTACCTAGTGAGGCACTCCGCAACTTAGTGAAACCCTGTTTCAAAATAAAGAATAAAAAATAGGACTGGGGTGTAGCTCAGAGGTAGAATGCCCCTGGGTTCAATCCCCAGTACAGGGGGAAAAAAAAAAAAAGAAAGAAAAAAAAGAAAAAAAAATTAAATAAAAAATAAAACTCCTAGCCAGGTATGGTGATCCCCACTTGTAATCCCAGCATTCGGGAGGCTGAGACCAGAGGATCTGGGTTTGAGGCCAGCCTCAGCTACTTAGTGAGGCCCTCTACAACTTAGTAAGACCCTGTTTCAAAATAAAGAATAAAAAATAGGGCTAGGGGTATAGCTTGAAGGTAGATTGCCCCTGAGTTTAATCCCCAGTACCACCAAAAAAAAAAAAAAGAATAAAAAAATCGGGCTGTGGATGTAGCTTGAAGGTAGAAGGTTCAATCCTCAGGACCACACAAAAAGAAAAACTCCTAGCTGGGCGTGCTAGCGCACACCTGTTATTGCACTACTTGGGAGGCTGAGATGGGAGGATCGCCGGTTCGAGGACAGCCTCAGCAACCTAGCAAGACTCATCAACCCAGCAAGAAGACCCTGTTTCAAAATAAAAATAAAATAGGGCTGGGGGTGTAGCTCAGGAGTTAGAATGCTTCTGGTTTCAATCTCCAGCATCGCAAAAAAATTTATAATAATAATAAGCAGATCTAGAATGCAGATCTAGAATGTTCTCACTGCTGCAGACGGAGACCATTGGGCCGGAGACCTGGGCTGGCCCAGCTGCCCCGCGCCCTCCTGGCCTCCTGCGTCCCTCCCGGAGGCAGCAGGTGGAGGACCTCGGCCTTCCCCCCTGCATCTCCCCGCCCCTCCACGCCGCGCTGCGTGGGGGACCCCGGCCCGGCGGCTCCACAGGGGGCTCCGTGTCCCAGACCCAGTGGCCAGGCCCGGCCCTGTCGGCCCCATCCAGAGCCCTGCAGGGCTCAGCCCGGCGCGGCCTGGCGGCTCCGTGGCCATGGCAACCGCCCAGCATGGTGGGCTGCAGAGGAGCGCCTGCTGGGCCCGGCTGCGGTGGCCACTTCTCCTAGACCACGGGGCCAGGGTGGCCGCTGCCCTAAGGTGTGGGCGGGGGGCTGTCTAGAGCCTGGCGGACATCCTGGCCCTGCAGGCCCTGGGAACTTGGGCCAGGCCCCTGGGGTCGTGTTTTATTTTTTCCTTTTTTTCAGTACTGGGGATTGAACTCAGGGGCATCCTACCTCCGAGCTACACCCCCAGCCCTATTTTTTATTCTTTATTTTGAAACAGGGTCTCACTAAGTTGCGGAGTGCCTCACTAGGTAGCTGAGGCTGGCCGTGAACCCGGATCCTCCGGTCTCAGCCTCCCAAGTGCTGGGGTGACAAGCGTGCGCCACCACCCCCAGCTCGGGGGCGCGTTTTCTGTGCAGACGTGGCTCGTGGGGTCCTTGCGTGCAGCCCGAGAGACCGGGAGGCCGTGGCTGCCCACCTGCGCACACCAGCTGTCCGCCCCTCCTGAGGCTTGGGGACCTGCTTACTTTCCCCAGCTGTGTCCCCGTGCCCTGGCCTAGGCCCCAGAGCCGGGTTAGTCACTCTCCCTGTCCCCCAAATTCACATCCCACATTCACATCCCGCGAGTCTTGGGGCGATCTTGACCAGGGTCTTTTTTTTTTTTTTTTTTTGCAGTACTAGGGAGGAAACCCAAGGGGATTCTACCTCTGAGCTACATCCCCAGACGTAATTTTTATTCTTTCTATTTATTTATTTATTTGTTTGTTTGTTTAGTGGTACTGGGGATTGAACCCAGAGGCATTCTACCTTCAAGCTACACCCACAGCCTGATTTTATTTCTTTTTATTTTTTATTTTTTTTGCGGTACTGGGGATTGAACTCAGGGGCATTCTACCTCCGAGCTACACCCACAGCCCTATTTTTTATTCTTTATTTTGAAACAGGGTCTCACTAAGTTGCGGAGTGCCTCACTAGGCAGCTGAGGCTGGCTGCGAACCCGGATCCTCCGGTCTCAGCCTCCCGAATGCTGGGATTACAAGCGTGCGCCACCACGCCCGGCTTTCTTTTTTTGAAACAGGGTCTCACTAAGTTGATGAGTCTCACTACTTGCTGAGATTGTCCTCAAACCTGTGATCCTACTGTCTCAGCCTCCCAAGTACTGGGATTACAAGTGTGCACTACCACACCCGGCTATTCTTTATTTTGAAACAGGGTCTCACTAAGTTGCGGAGGGCCTCACTAAGCAGCTGAGGCTGGCCTCGAACCGGCGATCCTCCTGTCTCAGCCTCCCAAGTACTTCGATTACAAGCGTGCACCACCACGCCCCGCTTCTTTTTCTTTTTTCTTTTGAAAGAAGGCTTCCTTAACTTGCCGAGGGCCTCTCTAAATTGCTGAGGCTGGCCGCGAACCTGCGATCCTCCTGTCTCAGCCTCCTTCCCAAGTCCTGGGATTGCAAGCATGCGCCGCCGCGCCCGGCTTTTTCTGGACGTATTCAGGGCACAGTTTCCCTCTGCCACCCGGGCTTCCTGGTGATGCCCTTTGGCTGCACAGAAGTCACGGGCTTGGTCGGTGCCAGTATTGTGCTTGGCCAAGAGGACTTAGCCGTGGAAGGGCGCGGGTTTCGACACGGTGGAATGTCCTGGGTCCCTCCCTGGAGTCCAGAGTGTCCAGTAGGGCAGTGTGTGACTGGCTGAAAGACCTGTTGCTTAAGACTGCCGATTCACGCGTTAACTTGCTGCTAACCTAGAGAGAGGTCTCCAGTGGTAGGCTGTAGGGCTCTGCCCGAATCACGATGGCTCAAAGACTAGACTCGGCGTTGTGGGAGATACGTGTTATTTATCACACAGGGGCCTGCCCATGTATGAAGGGAAAGGCTGAGTCGTGTGGACCCTCAAAGTCGCCTGTTGGGGTTCAAGGTCTGTGGGGTTGGGACTTTCAGGGTTCAGTTGAATCCCATAGATTTTTTTTTTTGTGGTACTGGGGATTAAACTCAGGGGTGGTCTACCTCTGAGCTCCACCTCCAGCCCTATTTTTTATTCTTTATTTTGAAACAGGGTCTCACTAAGTTGTATAGGGCCTTACTAAGTCGCTGAGGCTGGCCTCGAACCCAGATCCTCCTGTCTCAGCCTCCCAAGTACTGGGATTACAAGTGTGCACCACCACGCCAGGCCCATAGATTTTTTTGTTTTAATTTATTTTTAGTTTTGGAGCCTGTGGTGAGCAGAATAAGGGTTCCCCGAAAGCTGCCCTGGTCCCAGAAGCCGTCTCTGTGTCCTAGTGAACGGCAAAGAGGAATTAAGGTTGCAGGTGGAGTCCAGGTGCCGGCCAGCTCAGCTGCGATGGCAGGTGACAGGTCCCCGAGGGGCTCTGGGGCATCTCAGGGGTCCCCAAAGGAGGAGGTGAGAGGTGAGAGGTCAGGGTCAGAGGTCAAAAGATGCTGCCACTGGCTGTAAGGATGGACGAGGGGCCGTTGAGTTACAGAAGGCGGCAGCCTTGGAGGCTGGAAAAGACAGGGCCGGGCTCTGCCCTGAGCCTCCAGACGGAGCCTCCAGTTTGAGCCTCCAGATTGAACCTCCTGATAGAGCCTGGTCTTCCCTGATCTTAGCATTCAATCCATTTGGGACTTCAGCCCTCCAAACCTAAGCTGATTGAATTTGTTCATGCTATTTTGTGTGTGTGTGTGTGTGTATTGAACCCAGCAGTGTTCTACCTCTGTGCTACACCCCCAGCCCTATTTTACTTTTTATTATGAAACAAGGACTTGCTAGGTTGCTGAGAGTCTTGCTAAATTGCTGAGGCTGGCCTCCGTAATCTGCAATCCTCCTGCCTCAGCCTCCAAAGTCCTGGGATTACTGGCATGCGCCACTGTGCCTGGCTTGCGCTTTTTTTTTTTTTTTTTTTTTTCCTTTTTTTGTGGTACTAGGGCAGGCCAGGGAACACGGCCATGCACACGGAGGCTGAGTCCCTGCTGCCCATGACCTTGGGACCTGGTGACGCTTTTGGGCTTGGTTGACCGGGGCGGAGGCTGAGGAGAATCTCGCACAGGGAGGACCTGGGGACTGCAGAGGTGCTCGTGGGAGGGGCTCTGAGACGCTCAGCTTCAATAAAGAATGAAAAATAGGGCTGGGGGTGGAGCTTGGAGGGAGGATGCCCCTGGGCTCAATCCCTGGTACTGCAAAAATAAATAAATACGTAAATAAAGAAATACATAAATGAATAAATGAAGTAAAAAATAAAATAGGGCCGGAGGTGTAGCTACTTAGTGAGACCCTGTTTATTTTTTTATTCTTTTTTTTTTTTTTTTTGCGGTACTAGGAATGGAACCCAGGGGCATTCTACCTCCGAGCTACACCCCCAGCCCTATTTTTTATTCTTTATTTTGAAACAGGGTCTCACTAAGTTGCAGAGTGCCTCACTAGGTAGCTGAGGCTGGCCTCGAACCCGGATCCTCCGGTCTTAGCCTCTCGAATGCTGGGATTACAAGCGTGCACCACCACGCCCGACTGAGACTCTGTTTAAAAAAAAAAAAAAGAAACTGGATTCTGCTAGGTTGCTGAGAGTCTCACTACTTACTGAGGCTGTCCTCAAACCTGTGGTCCTCCAGTCTCGGCCTCCCGAGTACTGGGATGACAAGCGTGGTCACCATGCCCCGCTCTCAGTGTCTTCATTGTGATGGTTTCGGGGTGGCTGGTGCGGCGGCTCCTGTGACTCAGTTTTACCCTCTGTGTGGCGTTTGGTCACAGGCCGTTGGCCCTATGGCTGTGGATCACCGATGACTTTTCTCCAGCACCCCTGGGTGTCCGCCGCGGTGGTCATGCTGGGCTACGGCCGACTGTCTGCTCTGCTGAGGTGTGGGCGCCCTGGCCAAGTTCTCGGCCCAGTTCTCACGGTAGGAATCACTGGCCAGGCCGGACAGGTGCTTGGGCAGCTGCCTGATAAAAAAAAGACTTACTTGGTTTTGAGAAGCAGAGCAAAAGTGTTCCCTGTATGTTGGAAAATTAAGGCACAAAAACCCTCATGTAAAAAAATCACGCTGGGTGTGGTGGTGCACACCTGTAATCCCAATACTTGGGAGGCTCAGGCGGCAGGAGGATCGAAGATTTGAGGCCAGCCTCAGCAACTTAGCAAGATTCTGTTTTAAAATAAAAGAATTGCCCGGCATGGTGGCGCACACATGTTTGTAATCCCAATACTTGGGATGCTGAGATGGGAGGATTGGGGTTTGCGGCCAGCCTCAGCTACTTAGGCCCTCCGAGACTTAGCGAGACCCTGTTTCAAAATAAAGACTAAAAAATAGGACTGGGGAGCCGGGCGTGGTGGCGCACGCTTGTAATCCCAGCATTCGGGAGGCTGAGACCGGAGGATCTGGGTTCGCGGCCAGCCTCAGCTACCTAGTGAGGCACTCCGCAACTTAGTGAGACTCGGTTTCAAAATAAAGAATAAAAAATGGGGCTGGGGGTAGAGCTCTGAGGTAGAATGCCCCTGAGTTCAATCCCCAGTACCACCAAAAAAACCAAAAAAAAAAAAAAAAAATAGGACTGGTGGTGTAGTTCAGAGGTAGAATCCCTTGGGTTCAATCCCCAGTACCACAATAAATAAATAAATAAAATAAAATAAAATAAATAAATAGAATAAGAGTTGGGCATGGTGGCGCATGCCTGTCATCCCAGTACTTGGGAGGCTGAGGTAGTAGGATTGCAGTTTTGAAGCCAGCCTCAGCAACTTAGCTAGAATTGGTTTCCAAATAAAAAATAAAATAGGAGCCGGGCGTGGTGGCGCACGCTTGTCATCCCAGCATTGGGGAGGCTGAGAGCGGAGGATCTGGGTTCGTGGCGGCCAGCCTCAGCTACTTAGTGAGGCACTCCGCAACTGAGTGAGACCCTGTTTCAAAATAAAGAATAGCCGGGCGTGGTGGCGCACGCTTGTAATCCCAGCATTCGGGAGGCTGAGACCGGAGGATCCCAGTTCGCGGCCGGCCTCAGCTACCTAGTGAGGCACTCCGCAACTTAGCGAGACCCGGTTTCAAAATAAAGAATAAAAAATAGTGCTGGGGGTGTAACTCGGAGGTAGAGCGCCCCTGAGTTCAATCCCCAGTACCGCAAAAAAAAAAAAAAAAAAAAGAATAAAAAATAGGGCTGGGGGTGGAGCTCGAAGGTAGAATGCCCCTGAGTTCTGGGCCTCAGTTTCCCCAACTGGAGAGCGGGGGTTGCTGTGGGGATTGGGTGAGCACGGAGGAGCAGCCCCGGGGGTTAAGTGGGGTCACTTGATCCTGAGTGTGGATTCTAGCAGGAGGCTTATCTTCTTGGAGATAAAGCAGGCCGGCTGCCCGGGAGCCGTGGACCAGCCAGCCGGACCGGCCAGCGGAGTGCGGGGATTTCACCTGCTTTACGGCTTTGCGAAGTAATGCAGTCAATCCCCATTCTCTTTTTCCTCGTGCTGGGCAAGCCCTGAGGCTGCGAGGCAGCTCGCCCAGCGCTGAGCAGAATCCAGCCGCCCGCCCTGAGATTACCTCCTGCGTGAACCAGGAAATTCCTCCTTGGTGTAGTCCCCGCTCTGCTCCTAATGGAAAGCAATGTAATCCCAGTACTCTGGAGGCTGAGGCAGGAGGATCACAGGCTGGAGGACGGTCTCAGCAAATAGAGAGACGCTCTTCAACCTAGGAGACCCTGTTTTGAAATAAAATAGGGCAATAGGGCTGGTGGTGTCGCTCAAAGGGAGTGTATCCCTGGGTTCCATCCCCAGTACCACAAAATACTGATAATAATAATAATAATAATAATAATAATAATAATAATAATATATACTGGTGTACAAGGGGAAATTAATGTTTGGAGTTGCCAATCTGCTCTGAGCAAGGGGCAGTGGGGTCGATCGCTTCGGGGCTGGGTGTGGAGGGAGGAAGGGAACAGGAAAAGGAGTTTGCATGTGCACACCTGTAGTCCCACTTGGGAGGCCGAGAGAGGAAGCCCGCAGGTTTGAGGCCAGCCTCTGCAACTTAGCAAGGCCCTCAGCAACTTAGTGAGACACTGTTTCAAAATAAAATAGAAAATAGGGCTGGGGATATAGCTCAGAGGTAGAATGTCCCTGAGTTTCATCCCCAGTATCCCCTCCCCCGCAAATAAAAGTAAAATAAAATAAAAAGCTAACATGTGGTTGTGGTTGGTCACTTAAATGATCAGGTCATCTGAAAATTGTGTGGGAGGGTGACTCACGGCGGGGTTGACCCACCAACAAAGTGACATCATGGAATGGCCAGAAACACCCTGTGCTTGCCTCTCTCTCTCTCTCTCTCTCTCTCTCTCTCTCTCTCTCTCTCACATTTATTTCTTTCGTGGTCCTGAGGATTGAACTCAGGGGCATTCTACCTCCAAGCTACACCCCCAGCCCTAGTTTACTTTTCTTTTGAAACGGGGTCTCCCTAGATTGATGAGCGTCTCACTACTTGCTGAGGCTGTCCTCAAACTTGCGATCCTCCTGTCTCAGCCTCCCCAGTACTGGGACTGCATTTCTGAGATGTGTGGGGCGGGCTTGCCGCAGAGGACAGGGGCGGGGACAAGGACGGTGACCCTGTGCTGCAGAGACTCCTCAGCACCCAGAATGTGCCGAGGGCCACCCAGGGAGCCCCCTCCACCCTCCTCATCTGGGTAGCAAAGACAGAAGGCACCGGAGCGGCGTGCAGGACCTCCGCACCCTCTATCTGGCTCAGACTGCTGCAGTAGCCTCTTTTTGGGGGGGAGGGGGGTATAGGGGTGTTCTACCTCCAAGCTATACCCCCAGCCCTTTTTTATTTTGAAACAGGGTCTCACAAGGTTGCTGAGAGTCTCACTCCTTGCTGAGGCTGTTCTTGAACCTGCGATCCTCCTATCTTAGCCTCCCCAGTACAGCCGTCTTTGCAGGATCCATGTGGGGGCTATCGTGTGTCTGTTATCCATGGTGACTGTCCCCCCAAGCTCAGTGGAGACCGGTGACCGTCCAAGGCTGCACCTCTGACCTGCCTGGCTGACAGGCAGGTGTGTGTGTGTGCGTGTGTGTGTGTCTGTGTGTGTGTGTGCGTGTGCGTGTGCGTGTGCGTGTGTGTGCGCGCGCGCGGTGCTCCACCGGAGTCCTCCATCATGGCTCCTCCCCGGCACTGATTCTGGTGTCAGCAGTGCCAGGTGCGTTGACAGGCGCCCAGTGAATTTCTCCTCAGGGTTGTCACCGTTTTACAGACAGGGGACATTGAGAAACGCAGAGTGACTTCCTTGGTGTTGGACACGGGCAGGCGGCCCTGGGGTCTGAGCCGGGCTGGCCTGGTTCCTGTGACTTTGTCCTAATCTCCAAAACAGCCTTGGAGAAGCTCTGTGACACCCGAGGTGTCACCCAGGCAGGACACGGTCTGAGCTGCCGGGGACTGTGTTCTGTGCGCCCTGGGCCAGGATTCAGGCCCCCTGTCCTGCAGCGGGTGTGGCTGAGGGGTGGGTGGTCTGTCTGTCTTTCGGGGTGCAGAGGCTGTGGCCATGACCTCTGCTGGCCCATGTGGGGTGGGGGTGTCTTGTAGAATGGCAGTGGGCAGGGCGGGAGGCCCAGGGAGCTCGGGGTGAGCGGCAGGTGCCCCAGTGTGACCCCCGTCCTGCCCTGCATTGCTGGATCTGAACGTGCTGGAATGTCCCCCGGGCCCCTGGTGACAAATCTCTTTCACCATTTCTTGACCTAGGCAATTAATTGCTTCTGGTGATCGATGGCCCTTCCCTCCTGGCAGGCCCTCTGCTTGGGGTCTGGACGAGGTCTCCTTCAGGCGGGGCGGGTGGGGGGAGCTCCTGAGTGGAGGACCCCTCCCCCCCAGCAGTGACTGTGTCATCAGCCCCGGCAGGAGCTGCTCTGTCCCCAGCTGCAGGGGGCCGCCACCACCCTGTCCCTCTGCAGAGCTGGCTCCCTGACCTCCGGACGTCCTGTGCCGGCTCAGCCTAGGCCCGGCCTGGCCTGCACTCTCGCCTGCCCGTGTCCTGGCCAACGCTTGGCCGGCGGCCAGGCTGCAGCCGTCCGCCCTCCCCCTCCCCTGCAAGCGATCGATGGCCGGCTCCTTCCTGGGCTCCCCCGCCTTCTGTGGCCACTGACCTGCACACACACTCACCGGGAGGGCTCTGAGAGGCAGGTGCGGGGGAGCTGGGGTGCATGGCGGCCGGGGATGGGGCCCAGGGTCCTGTCCCCCCTGACCTCACCGGCCCTGTGGTCTCAGGAACCCCCGGGCGCTGTGGGTCAGGAGGGGGCCCTGTCCTTGTGGTGGAGGTCGTCGCTGTTCTGCGGGCAGTCTGTGTCACTGTGCCCAGCTCCAGGAGGCTTCCTGGTTAGGGCCAGGCGGGTGCCTGGTGGCTGGCAGAGGACCGGTCTGCCCCGCTCTCCCCTGCCTTCCGGCTCTTTGATGGGTCTGGTGTCCCTCCCCCAGGCCCCAGCTCCTGTCCCGTCCCACCCCCGGCCAGCTGGTAGGGAGGGCAGGGAGCTGCAGCCCCCCCCGCCCCCCCCCCCTCCTGGCAGTGGCTGCCACCGCCGCTCCGCCGAGACCTTGGCGGACTTGATGGCCTCCCTCCGGCCTCAAGGGGAGCCGACAGTGGTGGCTGCTGCAGCTGTCACTAAAGAAGGAAAATAAAATATCCCTGTGGCTGCTAAGTGGAAGGGTTGCGGAGGCTGCCTGCCTTCCTCGCTCCCGCCCTCCCTCTCCCTCCCTCCCTCCCTCCCTCTCTCCCTCCCGCTCCGGCTGTCTGGGCCACTGGCTCCCACAGTGACTTGACACCGAGACACAGGCCCCCCGGGGACAGGGGAGCACTCTTCACCTGGTGTGTGGCCACACGTGCCCCGCAGGCCCGGGTCGGCCCCAGGAGGGGGATGGAGCTTCCGTCCACGCCCTGAGACCCTGGCCGCCGGGCTCAGGGCACTTGGGGTGCTGCACTGTGTCTGAAGTCCCAAACCCCAGACTGCCGGCTGGCTCCGGGGGGGGCGCTGCCCCTTGGGGGCCGGACATGAAGGAGGGCCTGGGGCCCGTGGACACTGGTGTGCCGGGAGGTAGCAGGTGGCGTCCGCTGTAGGCCGCTGGCCTCTCTCCACCTGTGTCCAGCTGGGTGCCTCGAGGAGGGGCCCCTCCTGCCTGCCCCGGTTCCCCGAGCTCTGAAGGGCTGGGCCCTGCGGTGGTTCCAGTCCTGGCCGGGCCCCTTCCTCTAGAGGAGGCTGAGCGCGGAGGCTGAGCCCTCCGCCTCTGGGCTCGGCTCGGCTTCCTGGCTGGGAATGACGGGCAGCCAGCTGCACTGGGTTGCTGTAAGGACTCGGCGGGGGACAGGAGTGACTGGGGGCGGTGGGGGGAACAGCCAGGGTGCAGGGAGCGTCCTCCCCTCCCCCTGCAGAACTGTCCAGCCCGCCGGCCCCTGTCCACTGTGTGTCCCCCAGGGCCAGCTCTGTCTCCACAGTGGGCCATGTGGTCCCTCGCCCGCCTGACCATTTTGAAGGTGAAATGTCCTCCTGTCTGCCCGCTCTGCCCACCACGCGGCTGCAGTGCCAACCGCCTGGACAGGTGCAGCCACCCCGCAAGCGGTCACTGGCCGAGTCCTGGACAGCGGGGTGCGTCACCCCGAACTGCAAGGGGAGTTGTTTTTTTTCTCTCGCAGTACTGGGGATGGAACCCAGGGACATTCTACGTCCAAGCTACACCCCCAGCCCTACTTTTTATTCCTTATTTTGAAACGGTCTCACTAAGTTGCAGAGGGCCTTCTTAAATAGCTGAGGCTGGCAGCAAATCCTCCTGTCTCAGCCTCCCAAGTCCTGGGTTGGTCAGCATGCACCACTCTCTCCTGCTGCTTTATTTTTTACTTTGAAACTATGTTTCACTGCTGTGTTTTTTTATTTTGAAACTATGTTTCACTACGTCCGCTGAGAGCCTCACAAGTTCCCGAGGCTGGCCGGGAACCTGAATCCTCCAGTCTCAGCCTCCCTAGTACTGGGATTACAGTACTGCGCCATGCCTGGCACAGGGGGACCTTGTCCCTCCTTGGCCTGCAGAACCGTCCTGGGCTCCCGCTCTGGGGCTCAAGCCCCTGTCCTCGGGCCCTGTGCACACGCATCCGCCCAGCCCGGCCAGGGCCCCTCCCTGCCCTTCTCGAGCCATTACCCCTGCCCTCCCCACCCCAGCAGCCCTGCCCGCTGCCTGCTTGCTGGACATCATGGCCATGGCCTCCCCCTGGAAGTCCAGTGGCGCCCCCTGAACTGGGAAGCCCTCTCTGGACCCTCGTGCTGCTCTGAGCTTTCCTTACACGGGAGACAACTGGCTCCTCTTGATCCAAGCCCACCCGCAGGGTGCTCTGCCTGGCCTGCCCGAGCCCATTACCCATGGACGGGCGCACGGCTGCAGGTGGCTTCCGGGAGCCGTGCCCGCCCCTGTTTCCAGCCTTCCCGCAGGGACCTGTCTCTGGAGCCGCCGCAGATGGCAAGCTCAGTGACTAGCCCAGGGGCATCGTAATGAAAGCAGCTTAGCAGAGAAAAGGGCAGAGGGAAGCTGCTGGACTGCGCCCGGCGCCGCCGCTTCAAAGACTCTGGGGGTTGATGTGCCCGCCGGGGTGGCCGGGGTGGGACAGGGCGGGCCTGGGTTGGCCGCCGCTCCCGGGTGGGGCAGCAGCAGGGCCCAGCATGCACCCCGGGCTCCAGGGCACTTGGCACCCAACATCATTCCCCGTGAAGAAGGGAGAGAACCCAGGACCAGGGAGGTGAAGCTGTCAGCCTCGGGGTGCACAGCTCGGGAGGGGCAGAGGCCAGGTTGGCACCGAGGGAGCCTGGTCCAGAGCCGGTGTCCGAGGACCGGCAGCCCCAGCCCTGATCCTTGGGCCCCGCTCTAGGTAGAGAAGGGGCCTCCTTCAAGGTCTAATTGAGACACGTTTGCGAGTAGGTGGGTCTCGGAAGACGACCTCATTTTCTGGGTGGGAGGCCAGAGCTCAGAGACAGCTGGGGTCCCCTGCAGGGCCATGGCCGTCACTGGAAGAGTTTGGGAGCCTGGCTGGGGCCTTGGACTCCCTGTCCAGTGCTCCACCCACTGCACTGTTCTCTTACCTGTTCTTTTTCTTTTTCTTTTTTTTTTTTTTTTGTACTGGGGGTTGAACCCAGGGGCATTCTACCTCTGAGCTACATCCCCAGCCCTATTTTATTTTTTTGTGGTACTTAGAATTGAACCCAGGGGCATTCTATCTCCAAGCCACACCCCAGCCCTATTTTTTTTTTTTTTTTTTTGGCAGTACTGGGGATTGAACTCGGGCATCCTGCCTCCAAGTTATACCCCCAGTTCCATTTTTTATTCTTTATTTTGAAACAGGGTCTCACTCAGTTGCAGAGTGCCTCACTAGGTAACTGAGGCTGGCCTCAAACCCGGATCCTCCGGTCTCAGCCCCCCAAATGCTGGGATTACAAGTGTGCGCCACCATACCTGGCTTCCCCAGTCCTGTTTTTAATTCTTTCTTTCTTTTCTAATTTGTTGTGGTACTAGGGATTGAACCCAGGGGCATTCTACGTCCAAGCTACACCCCCATCCCTATTTTTTTATTCTTTATTTGGAAACAGGGTCTCACTGAGTTGCAGAGGGCCTCACTAAGTAGCTGAGGCTGGCTGCGAACCTGCGATCCTCCTGTCTCAGCCTCCCGAGTACTGGGATGACAGCTCGCCGGCAGGCTCTTTTTGATAGAGTTTGACCACCCTTGTGGACCTCTTTACATGGGGAAGTCGTTTTGCCTTTCCCAGAATCCCATGCGCGGAGTCATGGTGTACCCCTGAGCAGGGCAGCCGGGCCAAGATTGACCCGCCTCTGGTGTCTGCGCGTCCCGGGGTCCCTGGCCCTTTTCCTCTTGTGGTGGAGCCAGGCGCCATGCCGAGGGGCCCCCTCTGCTTCTTTACCCCGCACCCGTCGACGGACAATTACGTCGTTTTCACTTTTTGTGTGCGATTAGGAATGAAGCTGCGTGAACATTCACATTTGGGTCTCTGTGTGGACTCCGGGTTAAGTGCTCAGGAGCTGAGCTCCCAGGCCCCAGCGCAGGTGCAGGTTTCCTTCTGCAGGACACTGCAAACCGTCCCCCGAGTGGTCGCCCCAGTTTGCGCCCCACCAGCGGGGATGTGGCTCCCAGCGCCCTGCGTCCTCGCCAACACTTAGCGTTGTCTGCTGACTTTAGCCATGCCGGCTTGTGCGTCCTTGCGAATTCTCGTGGTTTTCATTTTTGCCCCTTCCTGCCAGCTGATGATGCAGAGCGCTTTTTCGTGTGTTCACGGGCCGTTTTTATGTCCCTTCTTGGGAAGTGTCTCCTGCTGGGCTGACTGGCTCTCCCGGGGCGAGTTCACAGCGGCCCCGTGCGCACCGGGCCCCTTCCTGGCCGATCACTACCTTGATTCCGCGTGGTCACGGTTGGACGCCGGGCTCCGGCCCCTCCCGGCCTTGGGGTGTCAGTCTCCGAGCCTCAGTCTCCCTCTCTCTCTAATGGTCACCGTGGAGAAGGCCTCATGGGTGCGGGGCAGGGGCTGGCGGACATCGCCGTCTCCGCTGACCTTGTGGTCTCGGTGGACGCCATCGTGAAAGCCGCGCTGGTCACTAATGAGCCCTGTGCTTTCTCTGCAGGTCTCGGAGTCTTCCTGGACACGGCGCTGCTGGCGGCAGTCTCTGGTAGGTTCCCGTCTGTCCCCAGGGGATGCTCCCTGCTGGGACTCTTGTGTGGGGAGCGGGTTGAGTGAGCAGGGAGCCAGATCCTATCCGGCGGCATGGCGGGGCTGCCGCGGGGAGGGGGCACGGTGCTTCCTGACTGGCCACGGTCTGTCTTTGTTCCCTGAGCAATGATTTCCTTCCTTCCTTCCTTCCTCTCTTCCTTTCTTTTTGGCACTGGAGGTTGAACCTAGAGGCGTTCCACCTCCTACACCCCCAGCCCCATTTTCTTTGGAGACAGGCTCTCACCCAGTTGCTGAGAGTCTCACTGAGTAGCTGAGGCTGGCCTCGAACCTGTGATCCTCCCGTCTCAGCCTCCCAAGGACTGGGATGACAGGTGCGCGCCACCGCGCCTGGCTTGAGTGATTAGGTTTGAAGCACCTACTGTGTGCCCGGCTTGCTCTGGGTGCTGGAGATCAAGCGGAGAGCAGGCGGACAGGCCTCGTGTCCTAGCTGAGAGACAGACCGTGCCCGGCGGTGTAGACGCCGCTGTGGAGCCGTCGCCGGGAAACGGTGTCGTGTCGGGGGCGGGGGGGTGGGGGAGGAAGGACACCAGAGGTGGGGTCGGAGCCTGAGGAGCCAGGGGCCGCGCTTTCAAGTGGGGGGCTGGAGAGATGACTTTTTTTTTTTTGCGATACTGGGGATTGAACCCAGGGGCATTCTACCTCTGAGCCACACTCTAGCCCTATTTTTTTTTTAATCTTTATTTTGAAGCAGGGTCTCCCTAAGTTGTGGAGGTCCTCACTCAGTAGCTGAGGCTGGCTGTACACCTGCGATCCCCTTGTCTCAGCCTCTCAAGTACCAGAATGACCGGTGTGCGCCACCACGCCCTTCTTGAGATGATTTGAATGGGGCCCTGGAGGAGGGGAGGGAGGCAGCCTTGGGTGGTCTGCGGAAGGGTCCCAGCAAGGAAGCGGCCCATGCAAAGACCCTGCGGTGGCTTGCACGGAGCCCCCTGGGGTGCGGGTTCTGGTGGTTTGTTCGGGTGGCTCTGAGGCCTCTTTCCTGTCTCAGCCCCCCCCCCCCCCAGGCGCCCTGCTGCAGGCCAGCCCTTTCTCTGAAGCTCCCCACGCTGGCCCTGCAGGGCTGTGTGTCTGGTCCCCCAGGGCCTTGAAGTTGCAGGCCCGGCGGGCTGGTGTCTCCCCTCCCCCTCCTGCCCTGCTCCGGCTCTCCTCATCAATCCGCCTGGCTAACGGGAGCCTCCCTCCCCGCCTGACTTATCCGCTTGTCAAGCCAGTGGCCCACCGGAGGGCGATGAAAGGGCTTTTTGTCTGCAAGCACTTAGCTCTCTCGGCTGGTGCGATCCATCACCTCCCGGGGAGGAGGGGACCCCGCCTGCTTCCTCCTCCTCCTCCGCTGCAGGAGACTGTGGCTCCCCGGAGCCCTCTTAGCGGGACCCGAGAGGCTGCTTAGCCCAAAGAGGAGGCCCCGCTGGGCCCCCAGCAGAGAAGCCCGAGGACCCCCAGCCCTGGTGGCGGCTCCGTCGGGGCCTTCGTGGGGGGGGGGGACCCTCCTCATCTGGGGAAGGGGCTGCCGCCGCGATGACAATGGCTAAAATCACAGCCAACACTGGCCCCTTCTTAGCACCCCATAGACTTATCTTATTTAATCCCCAGAGCCAAAAAAAGAGGGCACATCCCCTCCCTGCCCCCACAGATGAGGAGGGGCCGGCGCCACCCTGGCCATGTCCCCAGGGGGCTTGTCCCAGGATGCCCAGGCCACACTCCTCTGTGCTGGCTGGGCCTGGGGGAGAGCGTGGGGTTCACCAGGCCAAAGACGGGGTGCTTTCGACCCTGTTGGCCGGGAACTGCGTGAGCCCGGGACACAGGGAACACGCGCGATCCCCGGGCCGTCCTGGCTGGGCCGTGTCTGGAGTTGTCCCCCGGGTCTTTATATGTCCAGGTGAGAGACAGAAGTGGCCGGAGGTCACACAGCCAGGTTCCCCTGTACCCTGGGGAGGGATGGGGCCACCGCAGGCAGGCAGCTGACCCGGGTCCTGGGCTCTGTGTCTGCCCGGGCAGTGGGACTGGGCCATCTTGGGTGGGGAGAGCGCATGGCGTCCTCACCTTTCTCGACAGGAGTGTCTTCCGTCTCCCTCCAGCCCTGGACATGCCGCCGTCCCTCCCCTCCGCCTCTCCCGCCGTCTGCCACAGGACCACCCTCAGATGACTGCATTTAATGGTGCCGGGTGGTGGAGGTTGACAGCCGAGCCGTCTGCCTGCGGCCGCCCGCTAATCAGGCCCTGGGGACGCCGCCTGGCGGAGCGGTGGCCCGCAGGCCCTCCTGTGGAGCCGGACTAGCGGGCACTGGTCCTCCCCCACGGCTTCTTCCTCAGCCTCCACCGCTGGGCAGTCCCTCCCCCGGGCACGGCAGGCCTAACCTGAGCCCGCCCCGTGCTAGTGAGCGTCAGTCGGGCAGGGAGCCCCAGGACCCTCAGGGACGCCTCCCTGCACGGTGTCTGCTCCTCCCGGCAGAGCCTAGGACCTTGTCCTGCCCTGGATAGCAAGCCGCCGTGCAAGGCCCAGGCATCTGGCGATGGAGGTGGTACTGAGCCTGAATCCTGTCTGTCGAGGGTTTATCAGGGTCCTGTCTTGTCGACACAGCTCTCTTGCTCATGGGTCACTTTGCAGTAGCAATAATGAGACGCCTGCTGTATGCCGGGACCTGTACCTTGTACCTTGACCTTGGGTCACTTTAGGGCAGTGATGATCTTACATCTGTAGATGGGGAAACTGAGGCAGAGCGCCAGAGGATTAGCTCTAAGTGGTCCCGCCAGGATGGGTGGATCAGGAGTCAAGCCAGGCCTGGTCTGTCCAGGGCTCAGCAGTCAGGGAGGGTCCAGGGGCCTGACCCGGAGCTGGGGAGACCTTCCCGGCAAGGGGACCGGGGGCAGCAGTGCTCATATATGTGTGTGTTTCTATTACACTTTTTTTGTGTGTGTGTGGTACTGGCAGTTGAACCCAGGTGCATTCTACCTCTGAGCTATACCTCCAGCCCAATTTTATTTCTTCTTTGGAAACAGTGTCTCACTAGTTTGATGAGAGTCTCACTACTTGCTGAGGCTGTCCTCTAACCTGCGATCCTCCTGTCTCGGCCTCCCAAGTACTGGAATTACAGGCATGCGCCACCACACCTGGCAGAGTCTCGCTAAGTTGCCGCAGGTCTTCGCTGATCCTCCCGTCTCAGCCTCCCAAGCGCTAGGATCAGAGGTGTGCGTCCCCTCGCCAAGCCTCTCTTACACTTAAATCAACCTGTTGGGATGTCATTAGCCTATGGTCTATAATAAAAAATAGGGCTGGGGGTGTAGCTCGGAGGTAGAATGCCCCTGAGTTCAATCCCCAGTACTGCAAAAAAAAAAAAAAAAAAAAGTTCTGGAACCTTCTACAATTTCAAAATAAAATAGCCATGCAGTACTGGGTGGCCTGGCTTCTTCGACTCTGCATGATGTTGCTAGGATTTGTCCCGTGTTCGTTCTTTCTTCACGCTGACGAGTCCTCCTCTGCACTGATGTCGTGCCGTCTGTGTGAGTCGATGGACATGGCGATTGTCTGATTGTCTCCGGTGTTGGCTGTTAGGAAGAAAGCACGCTCCCTTGTCTCTGGCAAACGCCTAGGAGCGGGCTGCTAGGTGTGTGGTGGTGTGTCTTCTTTTTTGTTTGTTCGTTTTGTTTTTAGTACTAGGGATTGGACACGGGCATTCTACTTCCAGGCTATACCCCCAGTCCTTTTTTTAAAATTTTCAATGAAGCCGAGTGTGGTGGCACATGATTGTAATCCCAGTACTTGAGAGGCTGAGACAGGAGGATCGCAGGTTCAAAGCCAGCCTCGGCAACTTAGCAAGGGCCTCCGCAACTTTTTGAGACCCTGTTTCCAAGTAAGAAATAAAATGGGGCTGGGAGTGTAGCTTGAATCAGGGGCATTCTGCCCAAAAGCTACATCCCTAGCCTTATTATCATTATTTTTAATTTTGAAACCGGGCCTCATAAGCTGCTGAGGTCGGTCTGGAACTTGTGATCCTCCTGTCTCATTCTCCCAAGTCCTGGGATTCCAAGCGTGTGCCGTCACGCTCTTCTTCCCAGCTGTTTCCCAAAGCTGGTTCCTGGTTTATTCCCCGCGACACCGCCTGGGGGTTCTTGTGGCTACCTCTCCTTGTCAGCGAGTCTTTCTGTCAGTCCTTCCTTCTAACACTCTAATTCCAGCCTTTTTTTTTTTTTGCGGAACTGGGGATTGAACTCAGGGGCATTCTACCCCATCCCCAGTCCTATTTTTTCTTTATTTTGAAACAGGGTCTCACTAAGTTGCAGAGAGCCTCACTAAGTAGCTGAGGTTGGCCACGAACCCAGATCCTCCGGTCTCAGCCTCCCGAATGCTGGGATTACAAGTGTGCGCCACCACGCCCGGCCTCTACCCATTTCTTTGTGTTAGGGTCTGACCTTGCTCCAGTCCTGCTGCACCCTGGGGAGGCTGTGCTGTGTTTTGGTTTGTCTGGCCACCGGGACCTGGGAGGTGACCTGTGACCCCACACCTGCGGACAATCCTGGCTACGTCTCCTTTCTGGTCTCTAGGCTGCTTATTGCTTTTTCTTGTCTTATTTCATCGGCCGGGAAATTGCGGTTCGGGGTTGGGGAGCAGCGGTTGCAGTTCAGCCGGCTGTGAGTGTTGTTGTTTTTTTTTTTTTTTAACATTCTTCTCTCACTGAGGCTCAGAGGTGGTTCTCAAAGTGAACCTTGTGACCTTGTGACCTTGTGCTTTCTCCTCCTCTGCCCGGGGAAGTTCCAGCGTGTGTATCTGGGGGCGTGTTTGCTGGTCTAGAGAGTCTTGCCAAGAATCGGCGGGCGGGTGGGGGAGCCCGGAACCAGCCCGCTCTCCCTGGGTTTCCTGTGTTGGGGAGAGGAGGGGGAGTTGGAGCTCCGCGCCTTCCTGTCCGCCCTGCCTTTTGTCCCCAGCCCTATGGGGAGAAAGCCAGGCTTTGCACGGCTGTCTGGGGACCACGTCACACAGACCTTCTGGGAGCTGTTTTGGGTCAGGGACATGATCTGCAGGAGCCCAGGAATGGGGTTGGGGGCAGGAGAGGGGCCCCTCTTCCTCCTCCTTGTTCACCTGAGGGGTGTCAGCTAAGATGACTTTTCGGGGAAGGAGGCCCATAAATTAAATCAGCAATCCCGTAAATAAATAAGTAATGAAGTTGGTGGGGTGCCTAATTATATCAAACTCCTAATTATGGAGGGACGCCTGCCCGGGCCTTGCACTTGTTTTTATTCTTGGGCTCTGGGCTGACACGTGTCTCTCAGGCTCTGGGTAATCCCTGTCCCCAGCGGGGGGCAGGAGGGAGGGTGCCGTCCTGGAGAGCCCGGGTGGGGGTGAGGCCCAGGGGAGCCGCTGGTACTGGCTCTCTCCCCTCCCCAGGGATTCACTGGGGATTTGAAAGCAATAATAGCAACGGGTGCCTAAGGTAACTGTGTTGCAGTTCAGTAACCATGTTGCAGTACTCGACGTAGTTTCCTTAATCTCCCCAGGAGGTCTGGATTATCGCCGTCCTCTCTTGACACATGGTAAAACCCAAGCCCAGAGAAGCGCAGTTGTCTTGCCTGAAGTCACACAGCAGGCCATTTGAGCTCCAGGCTGTAGGTCTAGGTCCTTTAGGGGGTGGCAGGCATTGGGGGTTGGGCTCCGCACCCGTGCTGTCTTGTCACTGACTCCCCCCCTGCGATTGGGGTGATTCAAATGGCTCGAGGCCTGGGGAGGCCCAGCGTTGTCATCCCTGGCGCGGAGCTGTAAATCCACCCAGAAGTCATTCTGAATGGGACACAGAGTTGAGTTTCAGTATCAGCAACGCAGGCCCAGTCCCTGAAAGTTCAGCCAGGCCCCTGCACTGCCTCCCTCTGGCCACTGGCCGGGCTTTTGCTGTGACCAAGGCCAGCAGATCCATTTTACAGACGTGGAAACCCAGGCCGGGGTGTGTATGCACATGGGTTTAGGTTAGGGGCGCTCCTTGCCCCCCAGGATGGAGAGGGGAGTCGGAACCACAGGAGATAGAGTCCATGGTGCTCTTGGGGCTTTGCGCAATGGGGGGGGGTGCTTCTGTTTACTTTCATTTATTTTTTGGTGTTGAGGGATATTTTACTTCCAAGCTACACCTCCGTCCCTATTTCTATTTTTTTTAATTTTTATTTATTTTTGCAGTACTGGGGATTGAACCCAGGGGCATTCTACCTCCAAGCTACAGCCTTAGCCCTATTTTTTATTCTTTTTAATTATTATTATTATTATTATTATTATTATTATTATTATTATTATTATTATTATTTGCGGTTCTGGGGATTGAACTCAGGGGCATTCTACCTCCGAGCTACACCCCCAGCCCTATTTTTTATTCTTTACTTTGAAACACGGTCTTACTAAGTTGCGGAGTACCTCACTAGGTAGCTGAGGCTGGCCGCGAACCCGGATCCTCCGGTCTCAGCCTCCCAAAATGCTGGGATTACAAGCATGGGCCACCACGCCCGGCTTTCTTTTTAATTTTGAAACAGGGTCTCACTAAGTTGAGAAGGGCCTCACTAAGTAGCTGAGGCTGGCCTCGAACCTTCGATCCTCCTGTCTCGGCCTCCCAAGTACTGGGATTGCAAGCGTGCACTACCACGCCCGACACAAGCTTGTGTTTTGTACACGATCTCCTTGGCTGGCCCTCTGCTGGCCTCAGGGTGACTCGAGGGAACCTTGTGTCACCATTCGTGGCCCTGTGATGTCACCACGCGTGGCCCTGTGACTTCTGTGGCTCTTAGCATTCTCCGTACGCCAGATGGGTTCCAAGTGCATCACCGCATCCGTACCTTTTGTCCAGGCAGACACTATTATCACTAGCCCCGTTTTTTTTTTTTTTGCGGTACTGGGGGTTGAACTCAGGGGCATTCTACCTCCGAGCTACACCCCCAGCCCTATTTTTTATTCTTTATTTTGAAACCGAGTCTCACTAAGTTGCGGAGTGCCTCACTAGGTAGCTGAGGCTGGCTGCGAACCTGGATCCTCCGGTCTCAGCCTCCCGAATGCTGGGATTACAAGCGTGCGCCACCACGCCCGGC
>PVLC010013280.1:2500-42087 GCA_004027655.1 Graphiurus murinus | reverse complement strand
ACCAAAAAAAAAAAAAAAAAAAAAAAAAAAATCCAAGTGTATGTGTAAGTTGGGGAGGAGGATTCCAAGAGGGTTTGAGAGTCTATACTTTGGTGTTCATGCATTCTTCTGATCATTTCAGTGTGTAATTTAATTCGATCTTTTAAAGTTTGACATTAACGTTGATCAATGTAATGTCACCTATGAAAACTTTGATAATTTGTTATGAGAACCACAGCTAGTGGCTGAACTCCATTCAGGGCCATAGGAACTAAATAGGTTTCATAGTAACTTCCATTCTGGGATCTCAAGATCACATCCATATTGCCATTATTATCAGGTGTCATTCTTCTTAGCTTAATCCCATACTGCCCAAGATTTTTGCTTTAAGTAGAGAATACCAAATAGCAACATAAAATTCTAGATGCATTTGAAAAATGAAAGAAAATAATTAGAGCAATCTAAACATATTTATACTTTCTTATATGTGGAAGACTTTTCTCAAATGAATCACAGCGGAAGGAAACTTGAAGTAAGGGGGAAATGTTTAAATTTGTCTATACAAGAATGAAAATAGATTCTCAAAGATGAGAAGAAGCAAAGCAAAAGTGCAGACTTGGAAGATAATGATGTGGAATCAATATTCTTATATGTATAAAAGTCACCATAAAAAAATGGACAAAGACCTGGGCAGGTATTTCAGGCAAGAAGTTAAAGTGCATATCAAGCCTGAAACAGTTCCTTTTATTAGTGACCTAAGCTATGTACTTTTGCAAAGCAGTGCTGCTTCAGTTTGGATCTTCCCTGTTGGCAAGGATGGCAGCTGGTGTTGGTCAGGTGTGGGAAACACTCAGCCTCAATGACCACTAGTGGGAACAGAAGTCCAGTCAGGATCCTTGAGCAGTTACTTATACCCAGATGGTGTGAATGTAAATTGTCATAACTGCAAATAGTTTGGTAATTGGGCAATTTGCATAGTCTCAGATATAGACATATCCCTGGACATTCCTAGGACTTTATCAAAGGAAAAATCTCCAAAAATGCATACACAGAGTTTTGACATTGATTCATCTGTTAGAGGCAGGGAGGAAAATCCATGTCAGAGTCAGCAGGAGTGTGGGGCAGGGTAAAACAAACAGCACAGCAGAGAAATCATGTTGACAATTCACCTTTTTCTTTGCTCTTTTCTTTTTTGCACTTTGGGTATTGAACCCTGAGAACTCTACCACTGAGCTATATCCCCAGCCTGTGTATTTTTTGTTTGAGACAGGGTTGCCCAAGTTGGCCTCCAATATGCAGACCTCTGGCTTCAGCCTTCAGAGTAGCTGGGACTACAAGTGTGCAGCACCATGCCTAATTTCTTTTCCTGTTATACTTAAAGTGCAGTGAATATCATATCACTGTATATAAAGACTTCTATTTTACATTGCTATTATTCCAATCACTGAGCCAATAAATCCAGTCGCTGAGCCAAAAGTACGAATTTTTAAGTGAGCATTTCCCCATCACGTTACAAAGATCATGTTTGCTTGTAGTAACAATTATTATTATTTTGGTGCTGGGGATTCAACTCAGGGGCATTCTAACCTCTGAGTTATACCTAAGCCCTATTTTATTTTATTTTATTTTATTTTTTTTTGTGGTACTGGGGGTTGAACTCAGGGGCATTCTACCTCTGAGCTATACCCCCAGCCCTATTTTTTATTCTTTATTTTGAAACCAGGTCTCGCCAAGTTGTGGAGTGCCTCACTAGGTAGCTGAGGCTGGCCGCGGACCCGGATCCTCCGGTCTCAGCCTCCCGAATGCTGGGATTACAAGCGTGCGCCACTACGCCCGGCTTTATTTTTTATTTTGAAAAAGGGTCTCACTAAGTTGCTGAGAGCTTCCCTAAGTTGTTGAGGCTGACCGCAAACCTGCAATGCTCTTGCCTCAGTCTCCCAAATACTTGGATTATAAATGTTCACTAGTATGCCTGACCCTATTTTATTTTGAAATAGGGTCTCTTTAAGTTGCTGATACTGACCACGAACCTGGGATATTTCTGTCTCATACTCACAAGTACTGGGATTACAGGTGTGTGCCCCTACACCTGGATAACAATTTTATTTTATTTTATTTTTTGCGGTACTGGGGATTGAACCCAGGGGCATTCTACCTCCGAGCTACACCCCCAGCCCTATTTTCTTTTATTCTTTATTTTGAAACCAGGTCTCACTAAGTTGCGGAGTGCCACATTAGGTAGCTGAGGCTGGCTGCGAACCTGGATGCTCCGGTCTCAGCCTTCCAAATGCTGGGATTACAAGTGTGCGCCACCACGCCCGGCACAATTTTATTTTATTTTTATCACTTTTCTTTAACTTGTAGCTATAGAAGCCATTTTGAGTCCCTATAATAGGAACCTGTCCAAAAACATGACAGTCATAGACTGTTGGAATTGATTGGGATTTGAAATCTTCTAATCCAGCTCCCACTCTATTTTATAGATGAGTCACAAAAGTTAAGTTTGAATGATGTGAGGTCACCAGGATGCTAGTGGCAGGTGCCATGTGGAGCAGGTCTCCTGTTTCCTGGTAAGGACATGCTTTCTCCTGTATTGGTATGGCAGTAAAAGTGAGATGATTCCCCTGATGGACACTTGTCAGAGGGAGGGGCTCTCCAGGGAGAGGGGACAGTAGGAGAACCAACATGGAGATAAGAGAGGTGGAGAATCCAGTCAATGAGACCAACTGATGTGGCAGAGCCCACAGCACTAAGCATTCTTGTAATGAGACATAAGTCCCCAAAGGCATAGAATAACAGTCTTGCTTTTTCCTGGCCTTGAATTGGTTAAGTACAAAATAGTTGTTAATATTTCTATAGTATTTTCAAGTTTGAAAAGTGATTTGACATACATTATCTCCTTTGATCTTCACCCTAGTCATTTACACATAGAAAACAAGTATGCAGCAAAGTTGAGACTCAGAATTCACATCTACCAAACCCCATTAGCAAGCACACTGTTTCCCAATCCAAGGCGAAGATCAGTGGCAAAATTAGCAAGCAGTTGGCACATAGACTATAAACATACCCATTTTTGTAGCATAATTTACAGACCTGTGATGTAGCTCTTTTCACAGTGTCAATCTTGAAATGGAAAGCTCCATTATTCTGTGCATTAAGCTTTGTAATGGAATGAGTAAGCGCCTCCTTCAGGTCTGGGCTGTTGACAGGTATCTCTCTGGGGCAGCCACGGCAATTCTTGGGGGGTGGTTGTACAAAGTCCTCCCCTGAAGGAATCAGATTGTGTTAAGCAGTGTGTGCACTGAAGGTACAGCCCAACACCTCTCCACACAGAAGCCACAAGAGCCAGCATCCTTAGTTATAGAGGGCTGCATGGCAGCCTGGGCCCAGCAGAGTGAGGAAGCTTGTCTGTGCCACCTGCACTTCCTGCCTTTCTTGCTTCCCCTCCCCAGAGCCCTGTGTTCAGGAAGACAGACTCAGCGAGTGGGTGGTAGTGACTCAGTCAATATGCTGTACTTTCCCTGAAGTTTTGATGGTGACTATAAAAAGCAGTGCTTGAGCTGGGCGTGGTGGCACACGCTTGTAATCCCAGCATTCGGGAGGCTGAGACTGGAGGATCCCGGTTCGCGGCCAGCCTCAGCTACCTGGTGAGGCACTCTGCAACTTAGTGAGACCCTGTTTCAAAATAAAGAATAAAAAATAGGGCTGGGGGTATAGCTCGGAGGTAGAATGCCCCTGAGTTCAATCCCCAGTACCGCAAAAAAAAAAAAAAAAAAGCAGTGTTTACCAGGCTTGGTGGCACATGCTTGTAATCCCAGTACTTGGAAGGTTGAGACAGAAGGATCCGGGTTCGCGCCAGCCTCAGCTGGCCTTAGTGAGGCCCTCCACAACTTAGTGAGACCCTGTTTCAAAATAAAGAATCAAAAATAGGACTCAGGATGTAGCTTGGAAGTAGAATGTCCCTGGGTTCAATCCCCAGTACCACAATAAATAAATAAATAAATAAAAATAAAAAAATAAAAATAAAAAGCAATGCTTAATTTCAAGGGTAACCCTCCCGTGGCAAAACTTGCAAGAACAGGCAGCTTCAGTTATGCTTCTCATCGCAGAATGGACACAACTCTTTCTAAGTATGAGAAAAGCCAACTCTTTTTATAAGAAGTATTGACTTGACCATAAACTCACACAGTCTCCCTTTCCCCCATTAAAATATGCAAAAGAAAACCCTCAGCATGGAAGGATTTATTCTGAATAATTACAGTGAGATTTGGTAATCGTGAACTTACATGACCAAATCTAAGAACAACTTGTGCATCAGCAAAACCAGCTGGCACGGTACCTGCAGGCCAACTTTGCCCACACAACACAGACTTTCCCTTTTGTCACCAGTCTTTCTGGCCTCCTGCAGGGCAGTCTCAGCTGCAGCAGGTGCAGCACAACTAGCCTAGGAAGCAGTGCAGAGTTCTCAGAAAGGCCACAGGTTGCATACACTTGGAGCTATCCCATGGGAACAAAAGCAAGGTTTATATGAAAAGACTTATTCCATTGTCTAGGGCCACTATTTCTCTCCTGGGATATCAATGTGTGTTATCTCTCACCTAGATAAATGTTGCAGTCCTGTGAGAAGACAAAAATTTTTTGCTGAAGATTCTCTGATATGTGATCTGTACATTCACCCGTATCCTGGTTTTCAAAAAGCAAAATGAAAACACATTTGAGAATCCTTAAATAGCTAGTAATATTAAAATGAAATATCTATTTTATAAATCATTGTAGAGGGAAAGGATTTAAAATAGAGAATAACACTGACATAGTATAGCTTTAAGGATCATATCTTTTAATAAAAAAGATAAAGCTAGCCGGGCGTGGTGGCGCACGCTTGTAATCCCAGCATTCGGGAGGCTGAGACCGGAGGATCTGGGTTCGAGGCCAGCCTCAGCTACCTAGTGAGGCACTCCGCAACTTAGTGAGACCCGGTTTCAAAATAAAGAATAAAAAAAATAAGGCTGGGGGTATAGCTCGGAGGTAGAATGCCCCTGAGTTCAATCCCCAGTACCGCAAAAAAAAAAAAAAAAAAAAAAAAAGATAAAGCTAAAAAACAGATAGGCAAAGCTATGATGCAAATATATACAAAAAGGAGCTGAATGTTATTAACATTAAAACATAAGATTCAAGGTAAAAATAACTCATAAAGTAGTAAAAGAAACTATAATTTGGGTACCAAAACCTAAACAAATAGCACGTACCAAGATTTTAATGACATGGCCATATTCTTTTTTTTTTTTTTTTTGTGGTACTGAGGATGAGTATACTACCTCCGAGCTACACCCTCAGCCCTACTTTTTATTCTTTATTTTGAAACAGGATCTCACTTAGTTGCGGAGGGTCTTACTAAGTAGCTGAGGCTGGCTAATGATGTCTATTCATGTGCTTATTGGTTGTCTATCTTCTTTGAACAAGTATCTGTTCAAGTCCTTTGCCCATTTTTAAACTGGTTTGTCTTTTTGTTGTTGAGTTGTGGGGGTTCTGTATATATTCTGCACATTGAACTCTTATCAAATGGAGGATTTGCAAATCTTTTCTCTCATTCTGTGGATTGCCATTTCCCTGTCTTGACTGTGTTGATTTTACTTCTTTCTCCACTCTACAATGAGTACATGCTCAACTAGAAAATTATAGAAATAGTGAGGAACTCCAAAAATCATAAAGAGTCAGAAAAAGCAAGAATGCACAATTCCAAAGTTGATTCTATTTTACACTTTGACATATTTATTTATTTTTTTGCGGTACTGGGGATTGAACTCAGGGGCATTCTACCTCCGAGCTATACCCCCAGCCCTATTTTTTTTTTTTTTTTTTTTTGCGGTGCTGGGGATTGAACTCAGGGGCTTCCTACCTCCGAGCTACACCGCCAGCCCTATTTTTTATTCTTTATTTTGAAACCGAGTCTCACTAAGTTGCGGAGTGCCTCACTAGGTAGCTGAGGCCCAGCCCTATTTTTTATTCTTTATTTTGAAACAGGGTCTCACTAAGTTGCGGAGTGCCTCACTAGGTAGCTGAGGCTGGCCTCGAACCCGGATCCTCTGGTCTCAGCCTCCCAAATGCTGGGATTACAAGCGTGCGCCACCATACCCGGCTTGACATATTTATTTTTATCACTGTTTATATTTACATTTACTTCATATATTTGGATGAATCTCTGTGTATAATTTGTATACTGATTCTTTTTTCAACCATTCTACTAAGTCACTAAAAGCACTATAACTAGTATTCTACTACATTGTTATACTGTAATTTACCTAACCATTTTCTAATGCTGCATATGGGATTTATTTCCAATTAAAATAACATCTAAATTAACATCTTTTGGGCTGGATTTTCCATTTTTTCACCAAATGATAGAACTTCTGAAGCAGAATGCTACATTAGAGGACTTGCAGCAATCCCCTGAGAAGGGATGCCTAGTCATTTTAACATACACTAGCCACTGTCACCGTGAGAGACACCATTCTAGCATAATTGTGACTGAGATGACGAGATAGCATCCCATGAAGGGTCACAAAGTGATAGAGACTCAGAATGTGTTTCTTAAAGGTAGAAGAGGGGAGGTGAGGAAGTCTGAAGCAGGACTGTCCTGGGGAGAGCTGGAGAGCACCAGAAGGACACTGAGCACATGGAGGACATTGAGCACCTCACAGCATTCTGCAGCTCAGTGTCCTGGAGGTTTTCTCTAGCTCTACCTAGGAGAGAGGAGGACAAACCTGACAATTTCATCATTTGTCTCCAGGTCATTCCTAGCCCCAGGTTATAGTCTGCAAATAATTATTGCTCGATGTGTAGATTTTTTGACCAGGTAAGCAAACTTTCCAGGGACATGAGATCAGGGATCCCAAGTGACTGTCAACATGATCTGCTGAATGTCATCTATGCTTTAGTGACAGTCTCCCCACAATGTTCTATAGTTCTTATGCCTGGAAATTGTGTAAGCAAGGTGCTAAGAACTTTACAATTAAACTTTTGCCAACTCACCCCATTCAGAAGGGACTTGCAGTCTGGAGTTAAGGACAGAAATTTCTCCTTGGAACAATTAGTTTGGACAATGGAGTAGGTAACTTCATAATTTGTTCCAGCCACCACCTGAAACAGGTTTGGATTGAGTATTTAAAGGAGAGTTTAAACATTACTCACAGTGAGATAAAAGAAAGTTATGAAGAATTCAAAACATTGCATGGTAGATAATAAGTGCTCAAGAAATACAAAATATTATTACCTAACAAAAGTTATTAATGAATAAATGTTGAGCACCTTGAGATTCTTACAGACACACACACACACACACACACACACACACACACTCACACCTATTGATCAGCAAATAAAAAAGCAATAATAGATAGAGTTACTATATTTTTTTCAATAAAGCCTATTGGTATTTCCTCTGATAGTATGCAGAGAGGAAATCTTTCATTGAATTTTATGAGATAGCAACACTCTTCCAGATAAGAAAATTTTGGAGCTAGAGGGGCCTTTACCAGTTCTCAGGATACCAGGTAATGGGATTTCTCCTGCTTTATTCTGAACTGGGCCCACCCTGATAGCTATATATGCACAGAATTGAGGGAAATGTGCATCTCACTTCCAAGCAAGCCATAGGTCTACTAAATGCAGAGAATATTACTGACTAAAGTGAATCACTCATAAGAGGCTGAAATACAAGGGCCCATTCAACTGTTAGACAGGCCTTGGTGAATTGAGTCAATGAAAGGACCAGGTTATTAGGCATTTAATTTTTCATCCTCATGATACAGAAGCTATAATTCAGGGGTACACAGAAAGTTATAACAACATTTTAAGATGCAGTTTAATGTTTTGAGGGCATGCTTAACTCATGAAAGCAAAATGCTGATATAGATTTCTTAAAAATCCAAAGGCCAGAAAGACTTTTCCATTTCACCATCTCTGGGAAGAATATGTAACAATGACTCCTTGTTCATTTTTTTCAAAGGAAGGAGGTGTGATTAGCCACCTTTTTTCTTTATGAATTTAGTATCCCACTCATACTAAGAGGAAGCCTTTCACTTGAATGCTGTTTACATGAAAACACAGCCTTGGAATGAGACATTTCTGTCCACCAATGGCTCATTTTTGACTGTGAAATCCTAAACATCAAGATCCTAGCGATTTTTAACAGCATCATGAGACATGAAAAATTCAAAAACAAACCTGGCTTTGGGCTCTTTTCACTTCTCCAAGAGCAAAGAGGTGGGAATGATCCGTTTTGTTGTTAAGATGTTGAATGGTGTGAGTCAATACTGGCTCCAGCCTGGGGTTGTTGGTTGATAGGGGTTCCATACAGCCACGGCAGGGGTAATGCCTTGTCTGCATAGTGTCCATGGCTTAATGAAGAACAGGCAAATGCAGCATTAACAAGCAAAACCAGCATTTGATAGACTCTCCTAAATCAAGAAGATCATTTATAAGAACCTGATAAACTTTCTAGTAAACCCCATATGCCTAGGAAAAAATAAGAACACAAGACTGGTTGTTAGTGAAAGGGAAAACTAATCCTACCATTCACTCAGAAACATCTTATATAAAAGGAAGGTTCTTATATATATAACATCATGCATAATTTTTTCAAATTTATCTTATTTTATTTGTTTGTAGTGCTAGAAACTGAATTCAGGTCTGCCTCCATGTTAGGCAAGAGCTGTACCACTGAACTATATCCCCAGCCCTTACATGTATTTTAAAGCACTTTTAATTATAGAGGTAATACATGAATTTATCCTTTCATAAAATTGAAACATAACAGATATTAAACCTAAGTCAGGATTAGTATATTTCATATTGATTTGATCTGACAAACATGCTCTTGGCTCTTAGATAGGTAAAAAGATCCCAAGGACAGGTTTGTTTTTACCTGGGCTACCTGGGGTAATCTGGCAGGTCTGAGAAGTCACAGAGAAGCTCATGCTCCCCTTTTTCCCCACAGTTGCTGTACATTCTCCTGTGGCCTGAAAGAAAAGATAAAAACCATCACCCTCATCTTTCCAAGGGAGAAGTCTACCTAGCACCATTGCTAAACATGGCTGTATTTACAAAGAAGAAGAAGAAAAAAAAAACTTGAGAAGTTTCTTTTTAACAGAGTTTTGAGACCCAAGCATGAGTATTTTCATAGCCTAATGATTCTTTTTACAGACCACTGATATCTACCATGTATTAGAGGAGACACTGTATAAATGGTGAGGTTTTCAGTCTTACATGTTTAGAACCCCAGAGTTACTTTTTTTGCACCAACATGTACATAGCACTCAAAACTAGCCTGATAAACTCTCACTTGGTCCTCCTCTCAGTTTGCTCGGATTATTTCTATTCACACAAACTTCAATTTCACCTGTTGGAAAGAGCAAGGACCTCAGCATCAGTGTCGTCCAGTTCCAGCTCTGCCATTTGCTAGCTGTTCTCTCCATCCAGTCCTTTTGTCTCTTGGAACCTCAATTTACCCATCTTGTAGGACAGGTGCTACATGCATCTCAGAGGGTTTCATGAAGAGAAAGTGTGCAAATACACCAAAGGTGCCTAATTTTGTTTTGTTCTGTCTTGTCATCTTCACTCACCTAGAAACTACTCTATTGGGTGATACACATCTCTCTTCACCCCCACATCCTTGAGGTGCAGGCAGTGCTGGGCAGAGCAGCTCATGACCACCACCTGCCAGATGAGCTCACTGAGGAGCAGAACCAGCACCACCCTTCTGGGTTCCTGACGTGGGAGTCCAGTGCCTGTTCATAACTGTAGGTGACTGTCTTGTTCAAAATGCACACAGTATATTGATATTCTGACTTAACAGAAGGGAATCCATGAACTGTAATAGAGAATTTCACTTCTCAACAGGTGCTAACTGCAACCTCGTTTAATCAAGGCAACATAACCACCTCTGGTGTGCAGGCATAAGTTAAATGTTTGGTTAAGGCAGTCATTGTTAACAAGGTTCTTTGCGTCATTTATCTCATTGCATCCTCCAACAGCTTGATGAGGTCCATTTGTCTTCCTTTTATTAGGGAGAGACCCAGCGGCTTGCCTGCCATCACCCCACTGGCTGGAGACAAAGTCAATATTTACACTCAGGGCTGCATAGTTGAAGCAGCTACATCCTCATCTCATCAGACCTTGAGCTCAGCCCAAATGTTGATCTTTCGTGTCTCTTGAGTTTCTCACACATGTCCTGGATGGTTACTAAGAACTCTTCTCTTGGGAGGGCCTTCTCCTTGTTTAACTGCTGGCTTATCATTTGTCTATCTGTGTAAGGACACAGTAAGCCTCTGACTTTTCTACACAGTGAAGAATTACCTGCCTCTCTCATCAACAGGATCAACAATATTATTCATCTCTGCACATGTAAAAAGAAAAAAAAAACCTATAACCAATGAATGGAAAAGTAAAATGTGGTGCATATGCAGAATGGAATGTTGTTTAGCCATAAAACAAAACAAACCAGAATGGGATCATCATTTGTGACAAGAATGGAACTGGAGATCATTATGTCAAGTGAAATAAATCAGGCACACAAAGGTAAGTACTACTTGAACTCACTCATGTGGACTCTAAGAGTTGGCCTCAAAGAGTGGGTAGATTCCTGGTTCCCAGAGTCCAGGGAGAGGAGGGGGAGGGACCAGGAATGGTTGGTCATGGGTACTAAGTCACAGTTAGACAAGAGCAGTAAGTTCTGGCTTGCTATTGCACAGTAGGGTGAGAATAGATAAACTGTGTACTAAGTATTTAAAAAAGCTAGAAGATAGTATTTTGCATGTTGTCACCATAAAGAAATGACAAATATTTGAGGAAATAGGTGTGTTTAACCTGATTTACACATTATACAATGCATACATGTTTTAGAACATCACATGATATGCATAAGTAAGGACACATTTTGTTTTATGCATCAGTTTTAGAATTAATGTAACTTAAATTTGAAACCCCCAGAGGCTGAATGGAGGAGGCTGGGAGCTGGGGAATCACCAACATACTCACAGCTTCCTCAGTTCCTTTGTAGTCACAGTCCTGCCAGTCTTTGCCACTTTGAACAGGACAGTCACCCTCCTTGATTTGATACTTGAAGGAATAAAATGTCTCAGGGCCAACCTGAAAAAAACAAGCAAAGATATTTAGAGTTCATTCAGTGGACCCAACAACTAATATACTGAGTGGGTTCTGGTGGTGTTTAAATGTAATCTTGATTTGGTTTGATTCAGTGAGAACCAAGCATTCATTAAAAATCTAAATATTTATACTTGAATAAACATTCCCTTGGAAGATTGTTCATAATATGTTTACAAATATGCTTTTAAAGGTCACAAGGCAGTAGCTATACAGTTAGCCTATTGTTTGGTAAAAGGTGATTTCTTTTTTCTTTTGGTACTGGGGATTAAACCCAGAGACTTTCTACCTCCGACTACAGCCCCAGCCTAATCTTTTTTTCTTATTTGGAAATGGTCTCACTAGGTTGCTGAGAGCCTTTCTATGTTGCCGAGGCAAGTCTCGAACTTGCGATCCTCCTGTCTCAGTCTCCTAACTACTGGGATTACAAGCATGTGCCACCGCGTCTGGTTTGTAAAAGCTGATTTCTGTGTATACACTCATCTTAAAAAGTCTAGGGAGATATGCAGCAATTGGTTACAATGTTTGTCTCTCAGTGATAAGATTCTAATTATCTTAGCTTTCTTCATTAAACAAACATTTCTAAAATCTCTGATTTTTCCTAATGAATATGTACTACTTTTACAAAAAATGAGAGAGATCTTAATTTTTAAAAAATGTAAACAGTTGTCCTTATTTGGTGGGATTAATTATGAGTGATTTTAGTTGCTTATTTGCTCTTCTATTTTCTATGATTTCTTCCCCCTCTTTTGAAAGCAGCTTTATTTAGATAAAATCTATGTGCCATACAATTCACCCACTCAAAGTATACAATTTGAACTTTTTCAGGATGCTTACTGCCATTGCCACAATACATTTTAGGCCATTTTATCACCCCCAGAAGAAACCCTGTAGCCATTAGCAGTTATTAGCAGTTATTTGCATTCTTCTTTGCTTCCAGCCCCCTGGAAACCAATAACCTAGGTTCTGTCTCTGTGTATTTTTCTGGTCTAGATAGTTCATAGCAATGGAATCATACAACATGTGGTCCTTGGATATGGCTTTTTTTCACTTTGCATAATATTTCCAAAGCTTAGCATCAACGGATGCAGGATGTTGTAGAGTATACCAGTAAACAAACAAACAAAAGTAGATCCACTGGATTTTCATCTTTATCTTCAGGATGTCAAATGGATGGATCTTTTTTTCCTGCTGAACTAACCAGTTGCTTAACTAATCTGAAGAAGTACAGTCTTTCACTGTGAAATTTAAACAAATTCTTGAAAGATTTGTATTTCTTTGAAGTATGCATCCTGCCAGTATGTGTCTCCTACCTGAGTGCATCAGTGCAGAGATAAATGTATATTCAAAACAGGCCACAACATTGCTATGAACCTTCATGCATTTAGCCATACATGGTAGATATTTTGCTCATGCTAATCTATTCCTGATTCTTCTTAGACATACTCCATGAAGAACACTTAAGGTTTAGAGGTCTTTGTAGTTCAGTCTAGGGCCAGAGACCCAGTGAATCCTCTTGCTGCAGGCTGACTGAGTACCTGGCTTCTCCTCTCTGCTTAGTTTCAACCTTCTTCTCCTGCCTCTGTTCATTTCATTCTAGGCTACTGCTATCTCTGATTGCCCAGGAAGCCAATCTTGGTTGTCCAAGGACTAGTCATACCCTGGCCTCTACCTTCAGGACAGACAGTAGGTTGACCTTTTCCAACACCTATAATCTCCTATCTTTGATTATCAGTTCTCTGGTAGTTACTGTTGTTTGTGGTGATGGTGGTGGGTGTGGTGGTGGTGTGTGCATCCATGAAAGGGGGGGGGGTTGGTGGATTCCAAGTGATAGCACAAATCCTAAGGGACTTCAAGATAGAACACAGCTCACTCACCGTCTTATTGACGTTGGAGACACGGTACAATACAAACTGGTGGCCACTTTCATTCCTGTGGTTATAATTCTTCAGAGCAGCATCCACAGCCACAAAGACATCCTCATCATTGCAGTCAATTTCCTGGGTGACAGATTCCTGTGTTAAACTTGGTAGCAACCTGGAGCAAAGGAAAAGGATGGTAATTAGCTTCATGATTCAACAGCCTCCCTCTAGAGTCTGAGGGATGGTTTCACCAGGAATGAGGAGCCAACTCGGATGCTGATTTTAGGTCTCCAGCCTCTTGTCTCCTCTGTCCTCTTCTCTCTCTGACTCAACCTTTGGGGCCTCAATGCTCGGGGCCCTACTGCAATATACTATTTGCTGCCTTCCAAAAGGACAATGACTCTACTTGTTATCCAATCAGATTTCAGGCTGGAACATTACAACACTGGGGGTTGTTGACCTGCCTGTTTGCCTTAGGAAAGCACAAAGGTGTACATAGCACATTTCCAAGGAATTGCACAACATTGCCTAGCAAACCAGAGTTGAATCTAATAAAGGAGAAGAGAAAACAAAACTAAACAAAACAAAAAAACCCTGCCAACTAAACCTGTTATTCCCTTGTGATTTTCCCAAAGCCACTTATAAAGATCACTACACGTGTAAACAATGAGGCAATGTGCACATATCTTTCCCATAATATTTCTTTGCAGATGTCTATTTGCATAGAAGCAGGCTGCTATCAGTTACATGGCATCCTTGGGAAGCCCAGGCAGGAATGGTATAGAAGATTGTGTAGATGAATTTGTGTAACTTTAACTGGTCCCTTGAAAGTGCTTGAAGGGAGGGAGCCAGTATAAGGATGGGTTTGCATGGACCCTGTTCAAGGTGGAGTTACTGCTGGCCCCTCCTTAACTATGAGGATACAATGCTTGGCATTCCTCTGCTCCAGAGGTCCCCAAGTCTCGCTGTCAAAATTAGACTAGTACAAGAAGACAATTCTTTCCTGGAAAACAAAGCAAAACAAACAAAAAATGCTAAGTATTGAGGCTCTGAGTATAGTTTTGGAGTCATCAAAGCTTTGTTAATTCTGGCTTTACCATTTACTAGTTGTGTAAGTTTAGACAAGTTACACAAAATTTCTGAAACTCAGTCTAAGATTGTGAGAGGGTGTGTGCTACAGCACCTGCTCCACTCTCTGCATGTAGAGGTGAGCAGGGGTAAGATTAGTCAGCTCTGCTGGTTCACACTGATGTCAAGGTGATCAAGTCCCCCTACCCCTCTTGTCTCCCAGTTTCCTTTTGGAGAGTTTCTTGAGCTGCAGGAAAAGCTGGTGCTTCTCTTCCTGTCAGGTTTAAACTTCTCCTGCAACTTCAGACTTTGTTCCTTGGTCTTCTTCTGGTGGCATTCTCTCTTCCATCTTATTTCCCCCCTTTCCCTTCTTCTTCCCCCATCTTCTTCATCACCATGTCCACCTTTTCCCCCTACTGTTCCCTCTTCCCCCTCCACCATGCTGAGCATTTCTGCTCCCCAGCCAGGCATAGGCAATCTGGTGGTGCCCAGGAGTGTGGGAACAGTGCCACAGGGGACACTCTGTATGCTAGACCTCAACCTTGACCTTGACCTTCACCTCAACCTCAATCAGGCCAGTGGGGAAGCAGGTGCTTGAGGAGGACCGTGCCCTACCTCTGTCTCTGGGCCAGTTCTCCCTGCTGGTCACTGGGGCACCAAGGTACCTGCCAAAACCGCAGCCAGCAGCAAAGGCTCCAATGGAAGTGTGGTAATACCATGAATTTTGAAAGATCCTGTAAAAATAAGGATAAAAGGACCAGCTACAGAGTGGGAGGAAATATTTGCAAGTCACATAACTGACAAAGTACTAGGAAAAACATAAAAATTCAATAAGCCAGGCATGGTGGCACATGACTGTAAGCCCATTACTTAAGAACTTGAGACAGGAGGACCTCAGGTTCCAGGCCAGCCTCAGCAACTTAGGAAGACCCTCAGCAACTTAGCATTACCCTGTTCCCAAATAAAAACTAAAAAGGGTTGGGTGTAGGCATGTTACTGACAAAAATGAATTATTCAAAAGAGGTTGAAATACAAGGGACATGTTCAACTATCAGAAAAACCTTGGTAAATTGAGCCAATAAAATACCAGATCATAACCAGTGTTTTTGCACACACTTGCAATCCCAGTACTTGTAAGGCTGAGACAGAATGCAGTTTTGAGGTCAACCTCAGCAACTTAGCAAAGCCCTCATCAACTTAATGAGACCCTAATTCAAAGCAATATATAAGATAGGGCTAGGATGTAGCTCAGAGGTAGAATGTTCCTGGGACTGATTCACAGTACTGGGGTGGGAGTGGGGTCGGGGAGAAAGGGTTGGGTGTGTAGATGGGAGTTAGAATGCTGGATTCATTCCCTATACAGAGAAGGAGGAGGAGGAGAAGGAAAAGGAGGAAGAATGAGGGCCCCCAAACCAAAACAAAACAAAAAAGAATCTCTCAATAACAGTAAGACAAATAATCCTAATACAATATGAGCAAAAGTCATGAAAGGACGTTTCACTGGGAAGGATGTACAGATGGCAAATGAGCACATGAAATATGGTTAACATGATTAGTCATTGGAGAAATGTAAATAAGAACCACCATGAGATACAATGATTAGGATGGCTAAAATAAAAAATAGCGACAATACCAAATTTTGGCAAGGATGCAGAGAAAATGAATCTCAAAATTGGCTGGTGGGCATGTAAGATGGTATAACTACTCTGGAAAACATTTTGGCAGTTTTTTTAAAACAACTAAACATGTGACCACCATATGATATGATTTAGCAATCTTCCTTCTGGACATTTAGCCAAGAGAAATGAAGACATGCTCCACAAAGACTAGTATGTAAATGTTCATAGCAGCTTTATTTGTAAATAATCCCAAATTGAAAACAGTCCAGAAGTCTGTCAGAGAATGTGTGTTTAAACTTTGGTAATATCCATACTATGGAATGCTACTCAACAATACAAAAAGGAGGATTTATTTATTGATATACACAACCTGGATGAATCTGCAGGCTACTGTGCAAATTGAAAGAAACCCATCACTAAAAGTTTCCACACTGCACAATTTCATTCATATAGCATTTTCAAAATGATAAAATCATAAGCCGGGCATGGTGGCACATACTTGTAATCCCAGTACTTGGGAGAATGAGACAAGAGAATCCGGGTTCACAGCCAGCCTCAGCTTAATTCGTGAGGCCCTCCACTACTTAGTGAGATCCTGTTTCAAAATAAAGAATAAAATAGGACCGGGGGTGTGTAGCTTGGAGGTAGAATGCCCCTGAGTTCAATCCCCAGTACCACACACACACACACACACACACACACACACACAAAAGATAAAATTATAAACATAAAGTGGAAAACAGATTACAGGTAACCATACTTATGGAGAAAAATCATTTAATTTTAAGTAAGGTTCTGTCTCTTGTTATGTGTAATAAAATGCCAAAACTTTTTCTGAGATGGCCACAGCTACTTACGTGTTTTTCCTGGACTATTCATGTACATTTAATCTCTCTACTATTGCAAACAACTCAAATAATACTTTGAGTTGTTTCTTTCAGAATATGTTTGCAGTAGGAAATGGAATTTGCTCATTTGTCAATGAACTTTAGTGGGGTTGATTTAATATAGCTTCTCTATAACTTCATGCCTCTTTTGCAACACAGTTAAAAAATCTGAGAATCCTATGTCTAGTTGTCTTTTTGCTGGCTATGCAAGTAAATTAAAAGAATGATTTTAATAGATTTAAATCTGATTGTTCCTCAAATCTTGGTTCTTGGACAGGGGAAACTGTGATGAAATCAGTCACCAAAGTCTCTACAGAAGAAAGGAGAAGCTCCCCACTAAAGGACCTGCCCAAAGAAGTTAAAGGCAGAAAATCCTTCCAGGCTCCTCGGTGGGAAGCTTCCTGTCTTTCCTGCCTATCTTTAATCTGGGACTCTTGCCTACACAGGGCAGGATGGATTCTCTCGAAAAAAAAAAAAGCCCTGCTGCAGATGATTTATAATCATAACATACCAAGAACCAATTCACTGTGCACCACAGTCAATACTAAGAACAAACAGTAGGATTCAATGGTGATGAGCTTCAGGAAATAGAAAGAGGATATGAAATGGGAACATTTAAAACAACTAGGGCAGCATTAATGAATATATCATTATGAATCTCACTTTCATGCATAATTACAATAATTACCAATAAGAAATCTAAAAATAAAAATAAAATGACAAAGACAATATCTCTAAGGAAAGAATATAACACTATAGAAAAAAGAAAATTGTGGGAGGCTGAGACCGGAGGATCCGGGTTCGAGGCCAGCCTCAGCTACCTAGTGAGGCCCTCCGCATCTTACTGAGACTCGATTTCAAAATAAAGAATAAAAAATAGGGCTGAGGGTATACCTTGGAGGTAGAATGCCCCTGAGTTCGAACAGAACTCTTCTTCCTCTTTTCTTTCAGACTTTATTTCCCCCTTCTCTATGCTCCCACATTCTCTTCTCCATTTTTTTCAAAACTACCATATATATGGGAGAAGAAGCAACAACCTTTTACTGGCTGAATTCAGAAAATACATAAGAATCTATATCTTTTAAGGAAAAAATACAATAATTGAAATATTATTACCAGACCAGCTATTTATTTGGTTTTGTTTTATTTAGAGGCAATGTCTTGATATGTTGCCCAGGTGGGTCTTGAACTTGAGGGCTCAAGGGATTCTCTTGCCTTAGCCTCCCCAGGAGCTGGGATTACAGACATATACCACCCTGCCTTGCTTTACACTTTTTTTTTCCTTTCAGTGCTGGAGATGGAACTCAGGCTCATGCTAGGTAACTGCTTAACCAGTGATTTACACCCTATCCCTAGACCAGTTATTAAGAATGACGACCAACAAGAACCAAACTTTAGAGGATACAGGTAATTTGCAGAGACACAACAATTTCTGATTCAATGTATTTCCAACTTCATATACAATTTTTCAACCCCTAATTCCATGAAAGCCTGATGGTCCATTTATAAGGTATCAGCTCTTGGGATCGTACAATTTTCATGTATT
Source organism: Graphiurus murinus (assembly GCA_004027655.1). Classification (NCBI taxonomy): domain Eukaryota; kingdom Metazoa; phylum Chordata; class Mammalia; order Rodentia; family Gliridae; genus Graphiurus; species Graphiurus murinus. The sequence continues at coordinate 23,966 of PVLC010013280.1, read as the reverse complement.
AATTAATTAGTTAATTGATTCATTCATTTTGGTACTGGAGATTGAACTCAGGGGTTTTCTACCTCTGTGCTATAGCACCAACTCTTTTTATTTTTTATTTTGAAATACAGTCTTGTTAAGTTGCTGAAGCTGGCCTCAAACCTGTGATCCTCTTGTCTCTGTCTCTCAAGAACTGGGACTACAGATGTGCGCCACCAGGCACCACTTAATGTGAAGTTTTTGAAGGCATTTCTTCCTCTGGAACATTTTCGTCTTCAGGTCACAATCACATTGCTTACTCCTGTTGACAAGCCCATCTTCAAAAAATCCCTCTGGTTACACATCTAGGGTATGGAGAATGGCAGCAGCATCAACCTTCCCCTAGTTGGACAGCTTCTTGGTAGGAAAATAGATTCCCATCACAGTAAAGCCCAGTTCCAGTAAGTGGTTTCAGCAACTTGGGGGGGGGGGCGTTACAGAGGGTAATTGCCCATTGCTTGTTTTCTTCTGTTTCTTTGCAGGGGCTGCTCTGGGTAAAGATAACCTAATGACCCAGAGCAACTGACCTCACTTGATTTTACAAGCTGACCTTACCTGGTTCCAGGAAACAGACCCCCTCTGAATTCATAAGTCCAGCTTCCAGCTCTTTGCAGATCATCATGAGCTTTGCAGAACCCTTCCATTGACCTCTCATCTGTTACCCCCACCCCTAACTAGTATTCCCACCCTGTCCTTTGCTGCTGAAGCCATTTTGGCCTTGGCCCATCTGCGGGCTAATGTCCTTGTCGGTATGGTTCCTCTAGGCTTTCAACCTAACATGTCTAATCACATACACTTCACTTCTAGCATTACGACTTTTCCTTTCTTTGCTAAACTTTCATCTTTACTGGCTGATTCCCTCATATATAGCAATTATACATCATAGTGAGATTCAAAGTGACACAAACATATATGAACAATCACTTGGTGAATTTCCTTCCAGGGTTCCTTCTTTTTTTTTCTTTTTGTGGTGTGGTACTGGTGATTGAATCCAGTAGCATTCTACCTCTGAGCTACACCCCCAGCCCTATTTTATATTTTTATTTACTTACTTATGTATTTGTTTTTTGTGGTTCTGGGTGTTGAACCCAGGGGGCAGTCTTCTTATGAGCTACACTCCCAGACTTGTTTTGTTTTTTATTTTTTATTTTTCAAAGCAGGGTCTTAGTAAGTTGCTGAGGGCCTCTCTAAGTTGCTGAGCCTGGCCACAAACCTGCAATTCTCCTGTCTCAGCCTCCCAATTACTAGGATTACGGGTGTGCACCACCATGCCCAGCTCTGAATTCCCTCTGAATGCCCATTTTTGCAAACTGTCATATAAGCTTGTCACTAGGGCACAAGGAGACAGGCACATCTTTTGCTAGACGGGGCATGGACCGAATAACAAATGCACAAGGACCAATCAAGAGACTTAGAAAGAACCGCTGTCATTGGTCACTGATCATATCACATATGTTATATCTGTAGTGATTTGAGGATAGCAAAGCTCGTCCTTTATGTAAGTGCTTAGCAATAGATAAATATTCTGTAGCAAGTGACATTAGCATCGTGTCATTGGGAGAGGGGAGCTGCTCTTATTTAACTCGACCATGCTAACTGAATTTGTACATATTGGAACTTTGCAAAGAGAGGATTGCCAATGCTCTATTTATTTCCTGACTAGACAGTGATGAAATTGGTTTCTGGCAGAAGAGGTTGTTGATATAGTGGCTCTGTGTTAATTGTTTTATAGTCTTTGGAGCCAGTTGACTTAGGTCACAGGTGCTAAGACTTCACCTTAATGCATCACAGAGCGAGACTTGTACTTCAAAGAAACAAAGCAGGATCTAATTAAAGAACACACAGGCCAGGTGTGGTAGTGCATACCTGTAATCACACTATATGGAGGTTGAATTAGCAGAATCGCATATTCGAGGCCAGTCTTAGTAACTTAGTGAGCCCCTGTTTCAAAAGACAGTAAAATAGGACTGGGGGTGTAGATCAGTAGTAGAATGCCCTTGGATCAAATCTTTAGTACCACTAAACAAACAAACAAACAAACAAAAAAGTAAGCTCTGAAACTAGTCAATAGTCAATCATGTTAACAAATAGGCAGATAGATTGTCCTTGGGAATTTCCCTTTCTCTCTTGGTGCTAGGGTCAAACCCAAGACTTTGCACATGCTAGGCAAATTCTGTATCGCTGAGCTATACCAGCCCTTCCTTTCTCTTTTAGCTTCTTCCTACTTACAGAGCACTTAGATACTAGATAAGGAGTGAGGGAATAGGACTCTCAGGAGATAAAAGGTTAAGAAAAACAAAATTCAGATCCCCAAGAAGGAAGGAGATTAATACTGTTCATCGGACCTGAAAATGAACAAATGGAGCCAAGATGTCAAGAATAGAAGATGTATATGTACCAACCATAGACCTATAGACTTGTCATGTAGACACTAGAGAACAAACATACAGAACAAACAATCTCATTGTTGGGTCTTAGCTGGGCCAGGCTAGACCTCACCTCTAGATGGCGCCTGGCAGAGTGCCAGGAGCAGCTGCAGGTGGTAACATCCTAGGGCTGTGCCACGCGAGAGTGCATGCACCAGCACGCCCAGCCCGTGGCCGGCCCAGGTGAGAGCTGTATGCAGGCACCTCGTGGCTCAAGCCCTGTGTGACTTTAAGAGCCTCCACCTCTCGCCCTAGGATGATGGTTGGGGAGGACGGATGGTTGGAAATTGCAAGGAACGGCTACAGAGAACGAGAGTGGGATAAGAGAGATGATTGCGGCCAGAGAGACGGTTACTCTCAGGGCTAAGAGAACGATTACTGTTACTGTTACTGTCACTGTTATTGCTTGGGTAACATCCTCGGTCCCAGAGAGAGAGAGAGGTATAATAAAGAGAAGTTTGAATCAACAACATATGGTTATCGTCTCCATTGGAGCCTCACGGTTGAGGGTCCGGTGCGGGAGACGATATCTCATGACTCTGGGGAGTTAACGAGCACAGATGAAAATTTAATTATGTCAAGGAACAATATGAAAAACATGAACTTTCTTCATTGGTTAATGTCTAGACAAAGGGGCTTGAGATATATACCAGCCTCTATACCCAGCACCAATTGGGCAACCCTCTTGGGACTTCCTCCCTTGAGTGGGAGCTGTAAGTCTGCTACTGTCCTTGGTGGATGGAGTGGACTTTGGAGAAAGGTGGTGTGCAGTGGACAGTATTTGGCCCATGCTACACTTGGGTAGTGCCAGAAAGCACTGCTGGAATGTGAAGTCGGCCAAGGCCTGTAGGGATGATCTGCTTCTCTACTTGCTTGCTTGCTTTTTCAGAATAAACTTTCACTTTCCTAGTATCTAGGAACTTTATTCTTCTACTCCATAAAACAATGACGGGTAAGAAACTTAATATCATTACCTCCCTTTTGTCATCAAAACAATTCTTTTATTCAGAGATTTAGTAGGCTTCAGAATCACCCAGTTCTGTTAAAACAAAGATTGCTGAGAATTTGCATTCCTTTATTTTATTGTGGTACTGGGTATTGAATCCAGAGATATTCTCCCTCTGAGCTATACCCTTAGCCCCTTTTAAAAATAATTGTTTTGTTTTGAAATAGGTTCTCCCTAGTTTGGTGAGAGTCTCACTAAGTTGCTGAGGCTGGTCTTGAATTTGCCATCCTTCTGTCTCAGTCTCCCAAGTACTGGGATTACAGGCCTGGGCCACCACAATGGGTGAAAATTTGCTTTTCTAATAAGTTTCTAGATACTCCTTGGGGCTGTTGGTCTGAGGAGCACACTTTGAGAACCACTGCTCTTGATGATAGACTTAGGAATGAAAATACAATCTTTCCATTAAATGGATAATTCAGATTTTCAAAACCTTGTGATCAAGTGATGAAACAGATAAACTCCTCCCTCTGGCCATCAATGAAAGAGTCCTTTAAGGAGCCAAGTGTAGTGGCACACATTTGTAATATCAGTACTTAGTAGGCTGAGACAGGAGGATCACAGGTTTGGGGCAAGCCTTAGCAACTTTGTGAGGTCCTCCACAGCTTAGTGAGACCCTTATTCAAAATAAAAAATAAAATAGGGCTGGAGGTGTAGCTCAGAGGTAGAATGCCTCTTGGTTAAATCCCCAGTAAAACACACACACACACACACACACACACACACACACACACACACACACACACTGTCCCTTAAGCCAAACACACAATTCCACTGCAAGGCACTTGTAATATAAATCCAGCATGCCTTAGTGTACACATATAAGACAATTTAAAAATTATCAGAAGACAGGTGTGGTAGTGAATGCTTATAACCCCAGCAATTTTGAAAGGAGGATCACAAATTCGAGGCAAGCCTGGGCAATTTAGGAGATCCTGTCTCAAAATGAAAAATAAAAAGAGCTAGGTATGTATCTCAGTGGTACGGTGTTTGTCTAGCATGTGCAAGGCCTTGGGATTTAATCCCCGACACACACACACACACACACACACAGACTCAAAGCCCAGAAGGCAAGCTAGTATTTGGGTCATTTGCAGAAATATTTGTGACAAAAGGTTTAAAATCTAAATTCAAAATCAGTGATGTATAATCAATATCTATGTGTGTTTTGTTTTGTTGTATCTATTGTTTTTTCTGTTACTGGGCATTGAACTCAGGGGCATTCTATCTCTGAGCTACACATCATACCAATTTTATTTTTTATTTGATACAAGGTCTCACTAAGTTATCATGCACTGTCCTGGGAACCTGGGATCCTTCTGTCTTAGTCTCCTGCATACTGGGATTATAGATATGTGCCACCACACCTGTCTTATCTATGTGTTTCCAGTAGTCACTTGCTGTTTGAATGAAGTAGGTTTTTTCAAACTTAATTTAAAAGGTCTCAGGAAATAAGAATAAAGTTCATAGTTTAGTGAATAGTGTTATATAAGGTTTCTACCTTAGTTTTGAGAACTGTACCCTGATTCCTTAAGATATTGACAATCAGGGAAGCTCAGTGAAAAATGGTCTACAAAAATTCTGTGAGCCAGCCTTGGTGGCTCATGCCTGCAATCCCAGTACTTGGAAGGCTGAGACAGGAAGATCACAGGTTCGAGGCCAGGTTCAGCAATTTAGGCAGACTCTTAGCAAACTTGTGAGACCCTATATCAAAACAAAACATAACAAAGGGCTGGGAGAGTAGCTTGTTGGTAGAATGTCCCTGCATTCAATCCCCAGTAAAACACACACACACACACACACACACACACACACACACACACACATACACAAATTATCTGTACTATTTTTGTGACTCTTTTGTAAGTCTAAAATTATGTCAAAATTTAAAAAGTTAAAAAAAACTTCAAAGGAAGTAGAACAGTCTGCTGTAGTATATTTCTACATTCCAGAAGATTATTATGTTGTTTGGAACTACCTGAGCTTCCTAGTTAATCTTTACAGAACATTCTGTTGCCATGTTCTGTCTATTTTATAGATTTTCGTTGTTGTTGTTTTTGTACTATAGATTTTACCAGGGCATGATTGACAGCACTCTACCACTGAGTTACACCCCAGCCATACATGGATTTTATTGGGATACAAACTGAACTTCTGTTGAGGTATAGAAAATATATATGGATGAGGTTTTTGCAAACTGGTACTATTTCACAACTATATTCCTCTCTCTCTCTTTTTTTTTTTTTCCTTTTTTTTCTTTTGTGGTACTGGGGATTGAACTCAGGAGCATTCTACCTACACCCCGAGCCCTATTTTTTATTCTTTATTTTGAAACAGAGTCTAACTAAGTTGCAGAGTGTCTCACTAGGTAGCTGAGGCTGGCTGTGAAACCGGATCCTTGGGTCTCAGCCTCCCAAATGCTGGGATTACAAGTGTGCACCACCACGCCCGGCTATATTCCTCTCTTAAAGAATACTGATTTTGATCTTTTAAGGTGCTCATTAACCATTTGAATAACTTCTTTGGAGAAATCTCTGTGCAGTTCTCTCATCCCTTCCAATATTATGTTAGTTATCTTTTAATTCTTGTCAGAGTGCTTTATATATGGTGGCTATAAGACCTATATCAGATACATGACTTGAACACATTTTCTGCCATTCTGTAATTTGTTTTTCATTTTCTTTAGGATGTTATTTGACACATAAAATTTTTCAATTTTGATGAAGCCAGTGCAAAAAAAAAATAAAATAAAGAATGCTGATTTTGATTTTTTTTTGTATTTGTGATACACTCATAAGATTTAGAAACATATGCAGTTATAAGTCACCTTTATATCCTTGTCCTCCAGAACCTAAACAAACAATATGGATTTCCTCTGTATCTTTTAGATGTATTTGTCAATGCAAAAACAAAGAAATGCATATCGATGGTCTTCAATTCTTTTTTTTTTTTTTTTTTTTTTCTTCAGTACTGGGGATGGAACCCAGAGGCATTCTACCTCCAAGCTACACCCTCATTTTTTGGTCTTTATTTTGAAACAGGGTCTCACTAAGTTGGGGAGTATCGTCCAAGGCGCCGGACCCTTGCCCGAGAGGGCCCGAAGAGACGACAAACACACAGGAATGGTGCAAGCTTCTTTATTCTTCTCTCTCTCTCTCTTCTCTTACTCCCTCCCTATTCTCTTACTCCCTCTCCTCACGGAAGAGACTCCTTATTTCTAGTCAGGTATGGGAGGAGCCGTAAAGAGGAGAGCCCCGTGAGCCTATCAGGGAGTAGATCACTCAGGCAACTTAAGTAATACTACAGCCCCCTATTGGGCACGCACTGTCCATGCTCTGACGTGCTGGCGCATGTGCTCTGACGTGGCAAGCCCTAGGATGTTGCCACCTGCAGCTGCTCCTGGCACTCTGCCAGGCGCCATCTTTTTTTTTTTTTTTTTTTTTTGTGGTACTGGGGATGGAATTCAGGGGCATTCTACATCCGAGCTATACCCCCAGCCCTATTTTTTATTCTTTATTTTGAAACCAAGTCTCACTAAGTTGCGGAGTGCCTCACTAGGTATAGCCTCATCTTGGCTTGTTGAGGGTTCCACCGCAGGCCTCACCAGCCACTCCGGGACCCAAATCAGCGAGTCTTTGTCCTGTGGAAACACACAAACAGAACCTCTCTTCCAAATTAGCAAATTAGACCGATCATCTGGAGCCATGGCTTTGACAGTGAGGGACTCAACCACGGAAGCAGCCTGAGGCCCATACTGCATTACTGCCTCTTTTATCTGCTTTACTTGTTTAAAGTCTAGGGGCTCATGATACCTCTAATGGTTCTGGTCTTCAAAAACAGGGAAAATACTCTGGCTGACAAATTCGCCCCACCCTTGTGGCTCCGTTTTCATCTGTGGATTATACGGTGGAGGCACGCCAGGTGGCGCTGTCGGGCGAGCCTCTTCTATGCACAGCTTCCCCCACACGCCCAGCAGATGTCTTCCCCTTTTTTAACCCTGCCCCTGGCCGCCATCTTGTGCTCTAACTCTTAGACTTCTGATCCCATAGCTGTTTCTGAATTTTGTACTAAACTATTTCTAAACTCCGTTGCTTTACTGTGAACTTTAAACTCCGTCGCCCACCGCGAACTTTAAACAGGCCTGTATTCCATCACTTTCTTCGTGACCCTTGACTTAGTCACTTACCTGCGAATTTACCCCTATTTGAGAGAGTTCCCTGTGCGAGGTTCCTGGGTTTCCTTTTTTTTTTTTTTTTTTTGCAGTACTGGGGATTGAACTCAGAGGCATTCTACCTCTGAGCTATACCCCCAGCCCTATTTTTTATTCTTTATTTTGAAACCGAGTCTCACTAAGTTGCGGAGTGCCTCATTAGGTAGGTGAGGCTGGCCACGAACCCGGATCCTCCGGTCTCAGCCTCCCGAATGCTGGGATTACAAGCGTGCGCCACCACGCCCGGCTTAGGTTCCCGGGTTTCGGCACCACTTTCGTCCCCCGCGCCGGACCCTTGCCCTAGAGGGCCCGAAGAGACGACAAACACACAGGAATGGTGCAAGCTTCTTTATTCTTCTCTCTCTCTCTCTTCTCTTACTCCCTTCCTATTCTCTACTCCCTCTCCTCACGGGAGAGTCTCTCTGGGCCCGCCGGGCTAAGACCCTAACAGGGGAGGGCCTCACTAAGCAGCTGAGGCTGACTGCGAACCCGGATCCTTCCAGTCTCAGACTCCCATGTATTGGGATTACAAGCATGTGCCACCACACCTGGCTTAATTCTTTTTTATTTTTATTTATTTTTTGATACTGGGGATTAAATCCAGGGGCATTCTACCTCTGAACTACACCTCACCTTTATTTATTTATTTATTTATTTTGCAGTACTAGGGGTTGAACCCAAGGGCATTCTACCTCTGACATACACCCCTAGCCCTATTTTTTATTCTTTATTTTGAAATAGGGTCTCACTAAGGTGTGGAAGGCCGCGCTAAGTAGCTGAGGCTGGCTACAAATCTGTGATCCTCCTATCTCAGTCTCCCAAGTACTGGTATTTACAAGCATGTGCCACCACGTCTTGCCCCTCTTATTTCTTATTTGGAAACAGAGTCTCACTAAGTTGCTGAGGCTGGCTTTAGACCTATGATCTAATTGTCTCAGCCTCCTAAGTACTAGGATACACCACCATGTCTCCTGGCTTTCTTCTTGTTTTTATAGATAATGAGATAATGATACCATGGGGGTGAACCCAGGATTGTTTTACCTCCAAGCTACACTCCAAGCCCTTTTTCATTTTTTGTTTTGAAACAAGGTCTCACTAGGTTGCTGAGAGACTCACTAAGTTGCTGAGACTGGTTTTGAACCTGAGACCCTTTCGTCTCAGCTTCCCAAGTAGTAAGATTACAGGCATAGGCCACCATGTCCAGCTTTGCATCTTTTTACTTAAATATTTTATTTTGATGACATTTTTTCCATATCAGTGCATAAAGACTCCTTGATCCTTTCTTAGGTCTGCATTGTATTCCATTGTATGAATATACATAGCTCATTTTATTGGTCCCCTTGTATGACATTCAGATACTGTCCATCTTTTGCCCTTACAACACTGCCATGATCACTGTGTACTGTCATATGTAAGTATGCAGATAAATCTCTAAAAAGTGTAACTCATGGGATAAGTGTGTGAACCTGCCATTTGGAAGGGTGTTATTTTATTTTATTTGCTTTTTGAGTATGTAAAAATATACATTTCACAAAATTAAAAAAGGATAAAAAATGGAGAGGAAGTCTTCCTCATTCCCTTCCCTCCAGCTCCTCTCCTCAGAAGTGCTACTTACTTACTCTTTTGCTAAGGGAGGTGTTTCTGGCCACTTCAATCCAGTTGTTTTCAAAATTTTTGGCCAGGGTTGATCCTTCATACCACTCTGTTGTTGTTTTTACAGTGTTGGAGATTAAGTCCAGGGCTTCAAGCATGCTAGAAAAGTTCTCTAACATTGAGCTGCATGTCCAACCTCTTCTATTTTCTCTCTCTCTCCCTCTCTCTTTCTTTCTTGGGATTGAACCTAGAATCATTCTACCTCTGAGCTCTACCACCCAGCCCTTTTTATTTTTTATTTTGAAGCAGTGTCTTACCAAGTTGCTGAGGGCCTCACTAAGTTGCCTCCCAAGTACTGGGATTCCAGGCATGTACCACCGTGCCCATTTTCATTTTTTCCCTTTCTTCTCCCTCTTCCTCTTTCTTTGCCTTTTTATGATTTACTAATTGTTGACCTAATGTCAATATATTTTTATTTTGTAATTGAGAGGGATACTAGGTCACTTGGTGAAAGTTAAATTTTTCTTGATTTAAATATGCTTTCAAGAGTGTCCATACTAGGAAATATTAGACACATTTCAATTTTTATTAGTAATTAGTTTATTTTATATCATGATTTATATACTTTATTGTGGTCAAATATAATATTAACTGTCATCTAAACTTAAACTTTCAGTTAGAAGTCATCTCTTCCCAGTCAAAACCCACTTTTCAGCTTAAAGACCTACTTGCTGCATTTCTGAAGTCATAGAGTGTAATTTCACCTATACACACTGGACAGAAGAGTGTCTGCCTTCTACTCAGCTGCGAGAGTTTCTACTCTGGTGGAATGTTCCATTTTTCTTGATAATCTTTAAGACCGTTTCTCTTAGATTTACATAGACTCTTAGTGATCTTTTGAATCCAGTTGTAGAATGCCCATTGCGTTTAAGACTCTCTATTTTCTAATTTACTCCAGTGGGTAAGTGACACTATATAATTCAAAGGCTTCTTCCAAGGAAGGCACCCATGCTCTGCCATTTGTGACATTTCTACCCCAGCTCTTCAGGAACAGAAAGCTTTTACTACTGAAGGTTTCAGAAAGGCTGGAATCCCTTCTGAAGTCCTGGATCCTCCTGGGTACATGTGAATCTTCAGGAGAACAAATCGCAGCCAGATTAAAAAAAAAGAAATTAGAAAACTCTTAGGTAAACCAAAATTACACAGAAGTCCTATACTAACAGGAAAGGAAAGGAAGGAAATGTATTTTTAGAGAAAACACTCCAGTGGTCATGATCAGCCCTAAAGACCGTCACGCATGTGTTTACCCTCTAGAGGGCAGCAGTTCCCTGCAAAGGAGGCAGCCTCGTGGATTATCCTTCTAAGAGGAATTGCCTCTTCAAAGTAGAAACACATATTCATAAAGGACCTGTGGTTCTTCTTGTGAGTAGCTAGTAATGACTCCCAGTTGGGTCTCCACCTATTTTAAGGACCCACGTTCATCGTGGCGGCCAAGAGCAGAACAATCACAACAAAGGCAATCATCATACTTCCTGAATTTCCTCACTGCAGGTTTTTTTTTTTTAGCAGTGTATCATTATTAAATGGTTCTCACATGTGCATGCATGCCTCTACCATCCTGTACCTCATAAAGATGTGTGATTACAATGCACCAATGAATTAAAAAAACAAATAAAATGACAAAAATGATTCTCAAGTATTTATTACAATTGTTAAAGGATTTGTGGGAATCAAGTCTAAAGACACACACACAAATGACTGTTGTGCAACCAACCAAGGTTGGGAAGTTGTGGATTTGATCTAGTCTGTAAAAGAAGCAAGGTGTTGAGGGGGTTGAGACATGCCTTCCAGATGCGTCAGGCTGAAATAGGAGACCTAGGCCTCCAGTCCCCAATGGCAGCCCGTGAGTACATGGGAGCTCTGCTTATCTGCACAGGTGTGTACTGGAAGGTCTCAGTCTCGTTTATATATCAAATCTAAACCACAGTGGCAACTAGCCAGGCCACAAGGATACATCAGTGTCTTCAAGGACATGCTTAGTCATTTCTCATACAGAACTGGCCTTCCCCTGAGGAGGCGAGGAAGCCCATCACACACCATGTTCTGACTGTCCCCGCACTCCAAGCCATTGGGGTTTCTTGCCTCACAATCTATGCAATCCCCATCTTCCCCATCTTGTGCCCCTATGGGAGGTGTGAGGAGCATGACAACCAAATACCACAGCAGCAGCACAAACAGCTAAAGCAGACTACAAGGCCACAGGCAAGAGCAAACAGATAAGGGCCTTTCTCCAGCCTGAGGTTTGCAAAGCCCACCGCTCTTGCAGAGGGTCATCTGTAAGCTGCTCTATGTGCTGAGTTGTCAGGGTGAACAGGGCCAGACTAACATTCTGATGCACATCAAGATTATAAACACAACATTCTGACCCCACTAAGGGCACACACACTGCCCTGGGAGGCAGTGAGGATGTCCAAGGCCATCAATTCTGTAAAACTACCTTTTTTACCTTTTTCAATTGTGTCAACTCATCATTTAACAAAGAAAGAGGGAGCGTCCTGTGGGGGTTATGTAATGTTTTAGCCCCATGTAATGCCGAAAGAGTAATTTCCCTTTGATTCCCAGTGCTAGCTCCCTGTGGAGATAAAAGTGTTAGGAGATAGAACCACCACCAGGCAGGGTCCTTTACTCTGTGACAGGCATTGAAAGCAGCGCAGTGGAGTGGACATTATCTGACTCATCTGTTACCGGACCAGGACAAACACATGAGTCTCAGTAGTGTCCCAAATACCTGTCGGTTCCTTGCTGTTCCAGGTGTACAACCAGGTCCAGGTGACAGGAGTGGTCAGACAGATCTTCCAGAGTAATCTTCCTGCTGCAGTTATAGGCGGTTCTGTACATAGCCAACAAACCTGGCAGCCTCCCCTCTGGACAGCTGTGGCCTTCCATCCACCAACAGAGACCATGTGGTATGATAGGGTGATGGGCAGAGCAGCCAACGGGCTGAGCTGCGGGCTGTTTGGATGGTCATTCCCAATGAGCCCTTCCCATTGTCCGTATATGCTGAAGGTTGGGCTGTTCATCGGGGCCTGACAATGTGGAGAGCCACTCGGCAGGCCAATGATTGGCTGGTGACACATTGGACACTGTGGGGCAAAGCCCTTTGCAGGAAATATGGGAACTAGGCCATCAAAAGATAGTGATTATATATCTGTGACTGGGCATGCGCCTCTGGTCTCCCCAGGTAATGATGAGGCTGACACCTTGGCCAGGTGCAGTGGCTGGGGACAGCACGTGTAGGAGAAGTGTTCAGAGGGTAGGCTGCCCTGCACGGAGACTTAGGTGTACCACACATCTTCAGGTAGTGGCGCTTTGCCGTCCAGGTAGGGGCTTTCCTCCAAACTCTGAGCTGCAGCCAGGATGTCCTTTGGGTCACTGTCTCTGTAAGTGACTGGACCTAGCACTCTTGTAACTCAGCCTTCAGTGGCTTTGGGTTAAAATGCTTCTCTGGTGGAGGTTCACACCCCATTTTGCTGAAGTGGGTGTTTGGGCAGCACCAGTGCGAGGCTTCATGGCCCAGTCTCAAACCCATCCCACAATCAGGAATATAATCTGGACCCATAGTAGTGATGGCCTCAGAGGCCAGCAAGGCAGCTTAACCAGCCACCAATTGCTCTTCCACTAGTGAACAGCAGATACCTGTTCCTTTTCACAACTGGGACCAGAACCCTATAGGCTAGCACAAATGTTCTGACCTTTGTCAGAGGCCCCAACCAGATCCTTCTTGGGCCACATGCATGTCTAGTTCACAGGAACAGGAGGGGTAAAAACATGCCAGGTGTGGGGCACCTATATGGTTCCTTTGGCAGCATGAAAGGCTTCCAGTGCTCTGTCTGTCCAGTCCCACTTGGCCCCTTTCCTTTTGCAGAATTTTTGCCATGCCCTCTGTCTTGCCCCAATTCCCTTGTTCCTTCGCTGGGCCTTGTACTCTCCCAGACACACAAGCATGGCAGTCACCTCACTCAAAGCAGGCCTCACAGGGCACCAGCAGAGAAATAAGGAACCAGGACAGGGCAGAGGGGGTGCTCTGTAACATCAGGTCTCATCCCCACTGTGACCCTTCTCATCTGGCTCTCGAGTACCTAATTTAGAAAAGGATTTTTCATGCCCAATTCTCTGAGCACTTGGGTGAGCTCAGCATCACTCTGCACTTACCTGTGGATCCAGGCAGATCCGCTGCACACATCCACACTGTGGGAACAACTGCCATCAGCCAGTCCAGTGGAGAATGATCTCCTTGTCCATACCGATGACTATTCTGCAGCCTCTGTCACTCTGGGGGGTACCATGTCACGGAGGCAGGTTTCTCCATGTCCCCGTTACAGAGAACTATGCCATCTACCCCCAGGTCGCATAACTTTAGCAGCCAAATGGCTAATGATTCAGTGGGCTTCTGAAGGAACTGTCTGCCCAATTCCACGAGCTCTATCTGGGTGTAGAGGCAATATGTCAGATGTTTCACCACTTGGGAAGAGCATTGTAGAGCATTTCTTCCCAGAGCCTGGGACTGTTGGGATTTCACCTTTGTTAGAAATGGATTCTAGGGAAGCTGCAAATAAAAACTCATGAAATCCAAAGTAACTTGGGAAGGTAATTAACTTCTGAAGAAGGGTGTGCAACTGATAAAAAACCTGGTAAACAAGCACACCAAGCAGGCACTCTGCTTGGTTTTTATCCCTAATGAGATCCTGCCCCTTGCCCTGATTGGTGAGGGTTTGGGTTCACAGTTCTGTGAGATTGGATATTTTCTAAGACAGACAAGTAATTGCAGCCAGAGTATATGGATTAGGAGCAAATATTTATGGCTGAGACTCCTTGAAGGTTCATTTGATCCAGATAGATAGATAGATAGACAGATAGGTAGATAGATAGATGCCACTAGGGTACCTAGAGGAGTACCAGAGAATTTAAGACTAGAAACCAGATTGCTGAAATGAGGTTTGGGAAAGAAAGTACAACTCTGCAGAGGTTGGCTTATTTATATGACAGGAAGTCGTTTTGAAACAAAATTCAACATTCTGGAAGATTCCTGGTCAACCAAAGGTCATATGAGCTAAGATGGCTGACACTCAAAGACCCAGGGAGTGGAGCATACAGACACTTGTACACAGTTGCCAAATGATGCCTAAGCTACAGTTGTAAAATGGAAAATAGTATACATCTATGTAATATTGCTACTTTGATGAAAAGATTATTTCTATTCCTTACACACCCCCCCCTTTTATTATATATTTCTACTCTTTTCTTTGAACTCTGTTAACATGAGCTGACTTTCTTCTGTTGATAAGTATCATTGTATGGGCAGAGAACTGTTTGGCAGTGGTTGTCTGTATAATCCTACCAAAACCCTTACTCCGATAACAATGATAAGGGCGGTCAAGAATGATGTCATTATCCCTTTCTATTTACCAAACCATTGTTCCATTAGATTAGTGAAGGGGTCATCTATCTATCCTTGAATATTTAGTGAGTTCATTCACTAGGGTCTCTCTTTTTTTTTTTTTTTTTTTTTTTTCGGTACTGAGGATTGAACTCAGGGGCATTCTACCTCCGAGCTATACCCCCAACCCTATTTTTTATTCTTTATTTTGAAACCGAGTCTCACTAAGTTGCGGAGTGCCTCACTAGGTAGCTGAGGCTGGCCGCGAACCCGGATCCTCTGGTCTCAGCCTCCCGAATGCTGGGATTACAAGCGTGCGCCACCACGCCCGGCCCCCAGCCCTATTTTTTATTCTTTATTTTGAAACCGGGTCTCACTAAGTTGTGGAGCGCCTCACTAGGTAGCTGAGGCTGGCCATGAACCCGGATCCTCCGGTTTCAGCCTCCGAAATGCTGGGATTACAAGCGTGTACCACCACGCCTGGCTACTAGGGTTTCTAAATCTTGCAAAACTTTGGTTATAGCTCCACCTGGGGGCGTATTATTGGGAATAAAAGTACAACCTTGTTTACCAATCATGACACACATCACCCTTTTTGGCTAGGATCATATCTCGAGCTAATCTATTTTTCCATGATATTCAGCTAGAGGCATCTAATTGTTCAGCTATTCCTTGTACAACATCCCTAATATAGTTAACAAACCTTTGTTGATTGTAATAGATATAATTAATCCACTCTTATGTTTTTACTAACTGTTGACCACAAAAATAAGACAGATTCAAATTCTGCAGCAATCTGCTTTTTTTTTTTTTTTTTTTTTTTTTTTTTTTTTTTTTTTTTTTTTTTTTTTTTTTTTTTTTTTTTTTTTTTTTGCGGTACTGGGGATTGAACTCAGGGGCATTCTACCTCCGAGCTACATCCCCAGCCCTATTTTTTATTCTTTATTTTGAAACCGAGTCTCACTAAGTTGCGGAGTGCCTCACTAGGTAACTGAGGCTGGCCTCGAACCCGGATCCTCCGGTCTCAGCCTCCCGAATGCTGGGATTACAAGCGTGCGCCACCACGCCCGGCTAGCAATCTGCTTTTTGGTCTTAAATTCTCTCGAACTCCTCTAGGTACCCCAGTGGCATCCATCTATCTATCTATCTATCTATCTATCTATCTATCTATCTATCTATCGAGAGACAGCAACAAAGAGAGGTTACATATTGTATTCATAGTATGATTCCATTTTTGGGAAACACATCTACAGATGTTTCAAAAAGATTATTTTTGGAAATTTATATTCAAAATTTCAACAATAGCCTATTTTTGTTGGTAAGATTAAAATTGTTTTTTTTTTCCTTTACATTATTCTTCATTTTGTAATTTTCCACACTAAACATTGAAGTGTAGGTCATAAAATACTATATAAAAGAAATATTACAGATATCAGGCACCTTAGAATATGATTAATGATGAATTTCAACAATGAAATGAATATTTAAATACACATAACTTCAGTCCTACGTTTTCCTGGCTTTTATTTACTAATATGTGGGGTCCCTAACTATCTTTAAGTTGTTTGGGAATGGATAAGATTTCAGGACCAAGAATCAGTAAATGTTAAAAAAGGAAGGATTAAACCAGGTGTGGTGGCGCATACTTGTAATCTCTGTACTTGGGAGGCTGAAACAGGAGGATCACAGGTTCAAGGTCAGCCTCAATTACTTAATGAGGCCCTCTGCAACATAGTGAGACCCTGTTTTAAAATAAAGAATAAAAAATAGGGCTGAGGGTGTAGCTCAGAGGTAGAATGCCCTGGATTCAATCGCCATTGCCACAAGAAAAAAATAAAAAAGTGATTAAATGCAGTAAAAGAACATATGCTTATTATTCCTATAGGGCAACTCTGGGTAAATATCAGCGCCCACATCTGTCTCTTTTTCCTCTTTTAAGTCTCTACAAATAAAGCACCCTCAGGTTCTAGAGTAGCTCCTTTCAGAATTCTGGGTGCTTGGAGAAGGGTGGGCCAGATCTGACATCTCTTCCTGCCCTCCTACCCGAGGCCAGGACTTGTGCCTGAAGTGCTTTTTCCCTTCACCTGACTTGAGAACTTCTCTGCATCATTCATGTCAGGTGCACTGTTTCTGTGAGGTCACGTGGCACTGTCCTGGGGCAGCTACGAGTGTGGACTGTGCTGCCTCCCCACTAACATTTGCTCATGTGACCTTGCCCAGCTCATCTCACCTCCCAGAGCCTCACCTTTATCACCTGCAAAAACGAGTTCATAGATGTGATGATATGTATTAAATCTTCAGGTCATATCTGGTTCATAGCAAACAAGCAATTAATGGTAACTCAAGTATCACTATTCGTCATATCAGTGGTTTCAACCCTGTCCTGTACATTAAAATCACCTGCAGAGCTTTTACAACATGACTTAATAGGTTTGGGATGATGCTCCCAGCAAGTCATTAAAAACAAAAAATGCCCAAGTGATTCAAATGTGTAGCCAGGGCTGTGAACTATTGCATTTGACCAGGTGGTTCTGAAAGCTATGGTTCTCAGAGCAGCAGCAGCAGCACCTCCTGGGAAGCTGTTACAGATGCAGATTCTAGAACCCCATTACAGACCTGATGAATGAGCAACTCTGAAAGTGGGCCCCAGCACTGGTATTCTAATAATCCTTCCGGATACTTCCAATGCATGTTAGAATTTCTGATGTGTTCATTCTATCCTAAGCTGAGCAAAAGGCATACACCATGTCTATCTTGTTCAATGCCATATGCCTAGAACTTAACACTATGCCACACACAAATCCAGTCTAGCTCAATTCAATTCCAGAAATATTTCTTGAGCACTAATTTTTTGTCAGGCATTGTGCCTGGGCCCTGGGAACATGATGCCATGTGAGATGGGTCCTTGACCTCTCAGCTTCTTACAGTCTCTCAGACTTCTCTGTGTTCTCACTGCACATCAACACACCTCTACCACTGCAATTGTTGTGCTCACTCATATGGATTTTATTTTATTTTTATTTTTATTTTTTTGCTGATTTTAAAATGTTCATTCTTTAAAAAATAAGATCAGTTGCTTTATATACATCTATGTAAGGTTCTTAGTGCTCCTTTGGCAATGGAATCTAATGGAATTTTACAACTATATTGCCGGGAGCCAGCCCTCAAAGAAGCGGTAGAGCCTGGGGGTCCCTCATTAGGTGGGGATCAAGACGAGGTCGAGAGCGAGTGAGAGTACGCTTACACACCATGTATGTTAAGACGCATCTGTTTTAATTCATCTCGTGAGTGATATTTATGCTCATTACAACAAGGTATACAAAAAAAGGAATTTTTACAGCCTTGTTTTTCCTGGAGTTAAGTGGGTACATCTTTAACTGGAAAGGCTATTTCGTATAGTGTTTGCTAAGATTAGGGGAGCAGCGGAAAAAATACAAAACTGTAAATGAATTATTCTTTTAGTAGAGAGCAGGCGAAGCAAAGGAAAAGCAGGGGGTAAAGGTTAAAGCGAAAAGAAACTATTCATTAGATAAATCTTTCCTATTTGCTCAGGCAGCTAAAAGTAGCTAGTTAATAAATAGGTAAGCAGAAAGTTTAGCAAGCTTTCTTGTCTAAAAGCTTCCTTCTGTCTTATGATAAGAAACCTAAGTTCTCTTGACTCAGCTGCCGGTATTTGTAGAGTTAATGGATACCTCTGAGCCAGGCCTAGGCCTTTGTTCTCCTGTGATGACAGCATCCTGAGTCTCTTAAAAAACCTTTTTTAATGTGGAAGCAAAGCCCAAATTTCCAGAATAAAATAATGTAAAGCGAGAAATGTCACACGTCCCTTGTTTAGCAGGCTGAGCCTTGCTCCAAGCCCCAACTGGTTAAGGTAACATCGCACTATATAAAAAAGTTATCTTTGCCTAAGTTACTTTTTGCCTAAGATATTTACTGTGTGTACATAGTTGACTGACAGAATTCTCTACCTTCCAGCACCCTAATTAATTAACAAAATAAGCTACCTCATATTATAGGATTTCCAAAAAGAAAAAAAGAAAAAGATACACACACACACACACACACACACACACACACACACACACAACCTTCTGTGGCTCAAAACACAGTATCATGGCCCTATCTGCAGGCAGCTTGCAATAATTGCCAAATACAATTTAGTGATAAGAAAAATGCTTTTGGTTTTGAAAAATACTTATAAGTCCTATTGAAGTACTGTTTTAGCTTAACTATACATAAGAAATTACTTAACCTTCTGCTATTCCAAATATATTTAGTGCTCATTTCTGAAGATGAGCCTTTCTCTCCCCAGAGTATTTTATCTCTGAAATGAAGCAGAACAATAAACAAACAAGTAAAACCCAGTGCTGGTGACAAATATACAGCAAATTCACTTCATTCTTCACAGAGACTGAAACCAGTTTTCAGGACCAGAAAGTGTTAGAAATTCACCTATTTTCAAAGACTTGTTTGTAGACTATGCAGCAATTTTGTTGTCTTTCCTATATTCAAAATCTGCAAACTCCCTGCCCCCACAACCTCCTCTGAATCCACCAGAAAATCCTCTAGGAGTAGCAAAGGTACCACCTCTGCCACCACCATGCCCTCTGCCACCACGAAGACCAAGACCTCCTCTGCTTCTGCACTCTCCAGGGCCACGGTCCAGACAAAGTGGGATTCCAAATACTTCACATTTAATCTTTCTTCAGCCCAGGTGGGTCTCTATTCCCTACTATTATCATAAGAAATGTTATCAAAGAAGGATTTTGATTTGTCATAATAGCAATTAGGTACAAGTGGATCTTCTTCATCAGCATTTCCTTCACTGTTTTGGGTATCAACTCCTGGGTCACCTGTATCTTCACCACTTACAAGCTTCTCTTGTTTCTCAAGTTTATCTTCTTTTAAGTTATTATGAAACTCTATCAGTCTCCTCCTTGTTAGATTGTGCATTTGCATTTTCAAAGTCAAAGAGTTTCTCTCAAATTTCATTGGACCATCTCATCGAATACCAAATCTTCCTCTGTCCCCTCGGTGACCCCCACACCCTCTCCTTGAAGCAGAAGAAGCACCTGGAACTATTTGTCTTTTATTATCATTTCTGAGTTGCTCATTTTCTGGTTTTGAAATTGTGTACCTCAGCTTGCTTGTGCTCTTGATTCTCGATTGCTTTTTGGCTGGCAGATGGCAAAGGCCTGGTTGATACAGGGCTCCTTCTCCCAACAGGTGCTGAAGCAGGTAAGTGGGCCGAGGTGGTCTGTACCGCTTGTTCCATGGTTGGACTTTTTCTCAAAGGATCTAATTGAGGGCTTGCAGGACCCTGAGATAAATGTATTTTTATAGATCTTGTATCCTGTGTAGAGGCAGAACCAACTGCACTACTTTGAGATAAGGTGCTGCTGTTTGATGTTTCTGTTACAAAGGATGTCAAGGAGCTTCCAAATTGCTGCCCAACTAAGGGACTTGGACTGAACTGACTATGTTGGCGTCCTGCCAAAAGGTCCGAGGAACCCACTGACTGAAATGAAAAGTAGATGAACCTAGAGAAGACTGAACGATAGCTGGGTCCTGAGACAAAGAACACTGTGGTTTTGGTGGCTCACAAACAGTGGGGTCTTTAATATCACTCCTACGGAATATAATGTATTGGAAGACTTCATCTCCAGGTGGTATTGGACCATCTGTTGGTCTGTCTTCTGTACCAAAGGATCGAACTTTGGCGAGGGCGATGGTGGAGTTCTCGGTGTCGATGGTGTAGAGGATACCCTCAAAGCGGATCTGCTCCTTGGAGATGAAGATGATCTTGATGCCAAGACAGCGGGTGCCCCGCTCTTGGTGGCGCCGCCCCTCAGGACCGCTCGCAGAGACCCAGATCCCAAGCGGCTCCGCAGGCTCTTTTTGCTCTGTCGGCGCCTACAGTAGCCGCCTCACACACAACAGGGTGGCGGCCGGGTACCGCTACCCTCCCCCAGCCTCCTGCCCTCAAACCGCGGTGCCCATATGTATTTTATAAGTCTGTGTCTCCCACTAATCTGTGATCTATCTCCGTGAGCAGGAGCAGCCTTTAATCATTCTTAGGAGATGTTTAGGTGCATTTGCATTGCTAGGTCTTGTTCTGCATGTGAAAGCAATAGAACAAGTTCTCCTGACATAAAATGATAAGGGGAAAAGACTATTGTCAGTCAAGGTTGGTTTTTTCATCTTGTTTTTGTTTTGGTGCTGTGGATTGAACTCAGGCCGCAGCATGGGCTAATCATGTCCTCTATGCAGTCAAGGTTGGGTCATAAAAGCAGATTGACATGAGCACCTTGATCTGGGGGATTTGTCATAGGCTTTAGACCTTCTGCACTGTGGGAGGGGCTAGGAAAGTAAAGAACAGAGAAAGGAAGTTGGAGGATCAGAGGGAAGCTCCTGATCAGCCTTCCGGAAGTGTTGGTGCTGTTGGACAAATCAGAACTTTCAGGCAAACCTGGACAGGCACATCTGGGTGTCAGAAGGACTGCAGAGGGAAGTTAGAGAAGAAATCTGTGGAAGCCCCTTGGACCTGGTGGGTCTGATGTAAGTACAGGTAAGCCTGGCTGGCAGCAGTCGAAGTGCATGCAAAGCAGGGAAAGAGAGGACAATTCAGAACCTTCTGGCCTCTCTACAGCCATCTTTCACTGCATCTGACCAGGTGACCTCAGAGGGGAGTGGCTGCTGCTTTATCCATCCTTCCAAAGCTCCCCCACATTCTCCTTTGGGTAATTCTAACCCAGAACCATACAGGAAAGGGACTTTTT
>PVLC010013279.1:0-42107 GCA_004027655.1 Graphiurus murinus | reverse complement strand
ACCTACACAATCATAACAAGGTCACTCACTGAAGTGGACCTTAGGGGGAGGGAGGGGGAAGGAACGGGAAAGGGGAGGGAATTGGGGAAGGGGTCAAATGAGAATTGTGTGCAAATATGTTGTTAACAATTTGTACTTAACAAAGATGTACACTATATTGCACGAATTACTACAATAAAAATTAAAAAAAAAAAAAAAAGATGTTTGAGATGAAATATTGATATCAGAGACCAGAAAATGCCACCTGAAAATATGCATTTGGGGGGGGGGTTATTGAACTCAGGGGTATTCTATCTCCAAGCTACACTCCCAGCCCTACTTTATTTTTTATTTGGAAATAGGGTCTCACTGAGTTGCTGAGAGCTTTGCTAAGTTGCTGAGACTGGCTTTGAACCTACAATCCTCCTGTCTCAGCCTCCCAAGTACTGGGATTACAGGCATGTGCTGCTATACCCAGTTGAAAATATGCATCTTTGGTATGGGATTGTAGTGAGAAGACTATAAGGAGAAACAGCAGATAGAGGAGAAGCTTCGAAACAGATAATAAAAATATGCTTTTATAAAGGAAAATCATAAGAGGGACTCCAGATGAATAAGGAGAATCCTTAGGTGAACAAAGAATTTGACTTAACGGAAGGAGATGAGGGAAGGGGGGATACCCTAATGAGCATGATGTACTTTCATGAACACATCAAAGTCAATCACTAAACTGACCTTGAGAAGGAGGGAGGAGGAGGGAGTGGGGTTAAATGAGAAATGTGTGCATGTATGCCTTTACCTACACTAGCTTGTACCTAACAAAGATGTGTGATTACAATGTACCAATTAAAAAATAAATTAAAAAAGGAAAAATTCATTTATAAAGAAAATCACCATTTGTAAGGATATCTCCTGTTTTGAATAAATCATAAGAGAATCTTACCAATGGAAAAGACACTGATTTAAATCTGTAAAACAAACTTTATCCTTTTTTCCTGATCACCTCCATATAATTTGCCTTCCTCCTTCTTTTATTTTGGCTGCAAATGGTGTTTAAACCTGAATTTGAATACTCTAGTCCAGTTCTTAGAGATTTATTCATTTCTCTGTGTATCTCATACATATATATGTATAAATTATAATATATATGTCTGCAAGTTGCAATACCAAAATGGAGTCACTTAGTCACTTTTGTTAAATCCTATCAAAATGGAACTGAGAGATCATGAAGAAGCAGCTTGCATACACGTATGCCTATGATAAGAGCCACTGCAGGGAATCTCTGAAAACTTCAACCTTATACACTGGCCATGCAACCTTGTGCAAGGCCATTTCTATGAGAATGCTGCCTGGCAACTGCATGTTTCGCTGATGGATGATGCCACTCTTAGTATTACTTCCTGTAACCAAGGATGATTATTTCAGAACAACTAACATAACCTTCTTCATTTTGCCTTTAAATACTTGTCTTCCATTACCCCCCTGGATGCATCCATGATCCACCGTGGCATACATATCCCTCCTGATTTCAATCTCTTGCTATTCCTGGACAAATTCTGTTTTGGAGAAATGGGTTCTCTGTTACTCATTTTTGTTTGCTTTTATCTCATTAACTTGTCTTTAGTTAATGGTAACCCAAGCTAAATAATTGGGATGGGTAGATGGAAAACATATTTTTTCTCTTCCCCACTGTCTTTATATAGATGAATTTGGCAGAGCACTCATGATACTCTACTACAGTGAGAACATCAGTAGCAAAGTGGGAATGATGCTGTAGAGTCAAAGAAAAATGGAAATGCCTTGCAACCCCATAGCTCATAACAAAGAAAACTGGATGAGTATTTCTAAACTTTACAACAATCCTCTAAATTTATATGACATGATTGATTTTACTGATAATTTGGAAAAGTATTTTTTATGTGTGAAAGAAATTTTTCTAACACTAAAAACAATATAGTAATACTTGATAAAATATTGAATTATCTCCCTATTATCTCTATAGGATGCATGTCAAAATTTCATTATGTGAAGTTCTCTAAAAGTATATAGCCAAGATATATAGGAAACAAAACACATTATTGTAGAAATATGTTTGATAAGTAATCAATTATTTATCATTAATTTTATAAGCATATGTATTGGGTTTTTTAACTTACAGAAAAAAATTATTTAAAAATAGTTTTTTATTTTATTTTATATTTTCTTTTTGCTTAACATGTAATATTTGTACATATTTATGGGACAATATTTCAATACATTGTGTGATACTATTCTTTGTACCATAAGGGTCACCACCAATATCTCTAAAACAAAAGCTAGATTACCAAGAGAAAAGCCTGTGATTATTATTATCATCATTGTGGTGTGTATGTGTGTGTGTGTGTGTGTGTGTGTGTGTGTCTTACCAGGGGTTGAACCTGTAAAGAATAAAGATAATCTTTTCTACTGAAATAGCAAATTACATAGATGCATACTTCTTTTCATTTTGTAACTGTAGCCTGGGTATTTATTCTATAACTTGTGTATATTTGTCTGTATGCTCCACTTGCAGACTCTTCTCAAATGTCAGTCATCTTGGCTCATATGACCTTTGGTTGACCAGACTCTTTCACAGCCCTAAACTTTGTTTCAAAACTCCTACCTGTCCTAGAAGTAAGCCAATCACTGCAGAGTTGTACATTGAACTTCATTTTTTTTTCAAAACTTTATTTCAGAATTTCTGTCTTAGAGAATAGCTAATCTCATAGAGTTGTGAACCTAAGCCCCCACAAATAGGACAAGGGGAAGATCACATTGGGAATAAAAGCTGAGCAAACTGCCTGCTCAGTGTGCTTGCTTACTAGACTTTTTGTTAGTTGCACGCTCTTCTGCAGAAGTAAATTGCCTTGCTAAGTTACTTTTAATTTCACAAGTTTTTATTTGCGACTTCCCTATAATCTGTTTCTAACAAACCTAGGGATGTTCTACCTTTGAGCTATAACCCTAGCCTCATTTTATTTTTATTTTGAAACAGTGTCTTGCTAAGTTGCTGAGAGCCTCCTTAAATTGCTGAGGCTGGCCTTGAACCTGCAATCCTCCTATGTAGCCTCCCAGGTACTAGGATTACAAGTGTGTATCACCACACCCAGATTAACAGGATTATTTAATCAAAGTTTTATGTGACACAGAAGTCTTCACAAATGAGAACCAAAAATCCAGGGAAAAGAATCTATTTTTATGCTTAGGTTTGATGAACAATCAATAGTTGTGTAGAAATGTGATTAAGTTAAAGGATATAATCTAATGGTAATGGACTGAGGTGGGGAAGGAACAACAAGACCTGTCTCTTCAAATTCTTTTTGGCATCTCTGTGTTACAGTTCTTCCTTTTGGGTATAGAGAGGACTCTTCCAGAATGAGGGGCTTTATGAAAGAAAGGAAAAGGGGATTGTGACAGTTCTAGGTTGTGTGGCTTGCTTTGAAGAAGAGGGGTTCTAGTTTCTATGACCCACCTTGGTGAAGAGAATTCCGGATTCTGTGACTTGCTCCAGGGAAGGAAAGAGGGGTAGAAGAAGAGGTATCATTTTGGAGCCACAGTAGTGCTATTTGCCAGCCTTTACAATTTTTAAATTTATTGTGATTTCTTCTTCTAAATATGCTTAACTCTTATACCTAATCATGTATCTATAATTTTGAATTATTTTTCTCACAGAGAGCCCCTCAAATATCCTCATGTAGGCTTTCCTTCGAATGAGTTGCAGCAACTCTCTGTGCTAAGAATTCAGTTTTTTGGAATGAAACTGCCTGAGTTTATGGTTTACAACTTAGTGCCTATACAAACTTGATCAATTCTAAGCCTGGTGTTTTTCTTCTGCAAATGAGGAAGGTAAAATATTTACCTCATTCAGTTGTTGAAGATCAAATGCTCTGAAAAGCTGGATATTCATTTAATGAGTTAAAGAAAAATAATAAATACAAACACCAGGTGCAGGGATCTAGAGATAATTCAGGAAGGATGGACAATAGGAGAGATCTTCAGGAAAGAGGGAGCCAAGTCAAAGAGAATGTCTGATGATAGGACAGTTAGAAAAGAGCAGGAGGATGAAGTATTCTTAAATGGAAGTTCATATATTCATGAAATTTCTCCATTTTCAACGTGGCCTCAGGAAACTGACCAAGTTGTTCTGACAAAGGCTCTAAGACTGGTACAGTGGAAAGTTCTAGGTGGTTGTGAGTATTATAGTTTATACATTCTCTGAATCTGTTGATTCTTCTGCAAAACTTAGCTGAAGTCTCCATATGATTTCTTTTCTTTGGGTGCTAAAATGTCTACATAATGACAAACCTCTTCACTAAGAGGAAAGAGAATCCTTTCTTTGAATTCCTTGGCTGGGAGAAAAAACTGGTTATCAGCCACCAGGGACCTTTGAAAATAGATATCATTGTTCCAAAACATGCAGGGAACACAAATGAAGGGGAGTGCATTACTAGCACCTTTCTTGGCCATGGTTTAACCCTCTCTAACACCCTACTTCTCATGAGCCTCTGGCATCTTTTTTTTTTTTTTTAACAAAGTTTTTGAACTTTAGTGATGTACTGGACATATGTACTGGAACACCTGTTTTAGGTTTTCAAGACACATCACGGAAAGGGACAAGACAAAGAATTGCACATGGAAGTTTGATTTGGTGTATATTTGGTAGATGCTGTCTAATGTTATTATTTTGAATTTTTGTAAATTTGTAACTACCCACATTTGCATTAATACTTTTTGGTATTAGATGATGCATTCTTGTATCCTAGTTCTCATATTCCCTTTTAACAAAAAGCTTTCTAATATGGATACATACAGTTGTAATCAGAAATAATTTCTGTGTGTAAGTCAATTTTTTGAGCCATGTGTGGTGGCAGATGCCTCTAATCCCAGTACTCAAGAGGCTGATACAGGAGTATCACAGGATCAAGGAGAGTGTGTGGTAACTTAGTGAGATGCTGTTTAAAAAAGAAAGAAAGAAAAGAAAAGGACTAGGGGTGTAGCTCAGGGATAGAATACCCTAGGTTCAATCCCAAGTATCACACACATGCACACATACACACAAAATAAGTTTTGGGGTATGGATATGCTTTAACTTGTTCTTTAATTTTATAGTCATGCCATAAATATATGTCACAGTCCATAACCACTGAGACTTGTTCTACTTAGGAGTCAACTAATGCTGTTTGGAAGCAAGCAGTGACTCTGGATGGTATATTTTGTCTAATGCTCTTTTCTTTATCACTGACCATTACTTTTAGGTTAGTGGACTATTTGCCTCCAGCCAAACTTAAAAAAAAAAAAAATATGCTGGTTTATATATTGCCCTAGGCTCAAACCAGAGAAATCTGATATATTGCATTTTTCTTAATCAGGTTGAAAAAATATATATAAGCAGACATAACATGGCTACAGTTAATTATAAACTTATATTGCTGTTAAAACCAGTTTCCTTCAGATTTTTCAAGAAACTAGGGCACATATCTCAGAAGGGAAAAATGAGGCTGCCATGAAATTAAAAAAAAAAAAAATGAACGTAATTTTGCAACTGAGATAATCCTGCAAAGTTCCTTATATTGTGGCTGTCCTCAGGTATGAGAAGTAATTAGGATTTTATATGTGAAAACTTCTGCAGACACTTGGAATCCACCTGGGAGACAAGCTGCAGAGCTATAGATCAGGGTAAATATGTAAGCATATCTTGTCTCTTGAGTTCAGCAAAGGATTTGATAAAGTACCTCCATATTGTTGTCACCAAGCTGGAGAAATGTGAGTGGAATGAGGTATAGTTAAGTGAATGTGCACAACTGTACTCAGATAGCCTGTTTGACTTATAGATGCTCAGCAAGTAAGTGTTTGTAAGCTAAATTGAAGTAAATTGATCTATGTTAATCTGCCTAGAGTGCTAGGGTGATGTACATGGCATTGTTCTGTGCTCTGCCCTGCTCAGCATGGGGGTCACAGGTCTATGAAAATTTCTAGGACCACCTTGTCGACCTATGTGCCTTCACTCAAATACTTTTACCAACTGCTTCTTAATAGTTGGTTGGAACAAGACTTTTTTTGACACTATTCTATTTGCTGTCTCTGGCCTTTAACACTGACTTCTACCTATTTTTAGAAAAGTCATCTTCCTTTGGCTTCCAAGGAAACATTCTTCTGGTTTTCCTCTTAACTCTGAATATTCCTTCTCCTCCTTCCCTCATTTCACTTTGATCCACCCTTTAAACGTTCACCTTCCAATTTCCTCACAATTTTGCTATTGTCTGAGTAATTCTATTCATGCTCTTGGTTTCACATACTGTTTATAGTAACTCCAAATCTGTCTCTTCAGTCTAGGTCACTTTCCTGGGTACCAGAATCATGTGTCCATCCTATTCTTGGCATATTGCCTCCCTTTTAAATTTAATTACTACATTGAATGATTCAACATGAGCTGTCTTAGCATTATTTTCCTAATCTTAATGTTTCTGATAATTAAAGAAACTTTGGGATTGGCTATAGACCTGAGTTTTGACATCCATCACGTGCTAGTTATGCAAACAAAGGCAAACTACTTAATGTACTTCTATTAGTTTTCTATTGTTCCATAACAAATTGCAACAAACTTTTTTTTTTTTTTTGTGGTACTGGGGATTGAACTCAGGGGCATTCTACCTCTGAGCTACACCCCCAGCCCTATTTTTTTATATTCTTTATTTTGAAACAGGGTCTCAGTTGCAGAGGGCCTCACTAAATAGCTGAGGCTTGCCATGAACCATAGATCCTCCTGTCTCAGCCTCCCAAGTATTGGGGTTACAAGTGTGCACCACCACAGCCGGCTTTACAACAAACTTAAGTGGCTTTCTCTCCCTCCCTCTCTCTGTCTCTGTCTCTCTCTCTCTCTCTCTCTCTCACACACACACACACACACACACACACACACACTTATTATTATCTCTCAGTCTCTGTGTGTCAGGAGTCTGGGCATGGATTAGTTGGATCCTCTGGTTAGGTTATTTATAAGACCATAATGAAGATTTCAGTCAGGGCTCAGTTCTCATCCAGGCTCAACTGGGGAAGGATTCACTTACAAGTTCCCTCCGATTGTAGTAAAATAGTACAAACGTTATTTGTGATCATTTGTAAAATGAGATTAGGAATAGGACTCAGAAAACTCTAAACTTGAATATTTGGTGTCACATTCAGAAGTCCTATGGAATTTGGTCAATTCTGTGCTTTCTAAGATTCCCCTATACATGTGTATGTGTATCCCCACACACTAAATATCATTATTGTCTCCTATTCATTATGGTAAGCAGAAATACCCCCATAGATTCTTGAGTACCCCTTCTGGATGTTACTATTCTCTTTACAGTCATGCCATGATGGGATTAAAATATCATTCCTAACAAAGAAATAAGAATTGTGTAAGAGAAATCAATATAACATTGTACTTTTCATTCATTCATTCATCCAATTCTTACTGAATCCTTCCATGTAGAAGACATTGTTCTAGGTGCTACCTTATTACCTGTAGTGAATAAAACAGTATCTTATTTTGTTTCATGGAGTCGATATAAAAGAACAGAAGGGATCTTGAGAGTGGACGTCAATCACTTAACACTCTGCTTCAAACACAAGCCTCTTTAAAAACGTAGAATTTATTATTTGAACACTCTTATTCTTTAACACCTTAATCAAAGTTCCATTGAAGATCACCAGGTAATGTTCTAAGGAGAACAAGCATACATACTACACAATATATTCACCCAAAGTATAGTCACCAACTTCCTTCCCATGATTTCCATTCTTTTTGTTTCCCATGTAAATTTTCTTTTTCATTAAAAGTGAACAATGGTCTATTTAATGAGCTGCTTTTAAACTTTTCCACTTCTGTGTTCTTTTCACACTGTTGTCATTATCTATTCCCACATTTTCATTTGTCTGGATTCTATCCCTTGTCCATTGCCCTTCCATGAGACCTTTATGATTTGCCAAGATGTGATGTATGATGTAAAGCCAGGTGTGGTGGTGCACACTTGTAATTCTAGTACATTGGAGCCTAAAACAGGAGGATCACAGGTTTGTGGCCAGCCCCAGCAACTTTGTGAGGCTCTCTGCAACTAGTGAAACCCTATTTCAAAATAAAGACTAAAAAATAGGAAATAGGACTGAGGATGTAGTTCAGAGGTAGAATGCCCCTGGGTTCAATCCTTAGTACAGCAAAAAAAAAAAAAAAAGTTATTATGTTACCACTTTCAACAAAATTTTGTTTTCTCCTGCCTGGTATAGTGACAGAGACACATTAGGAGTCAAATCAATGTTCCCTTAAAAAATGTAAAAATTTCTGCCTTGTGTTTTGGTTATTATTTAACTAATTTTATAATCCCAACTTTATCTTAATTTTTAAGCAATTTAAGTGTAGATTATCTATCTTATCTATTTTTAACTTCTCTTAAAGACACCTACACTGTTTTATATTTTTTGACATCGATTTCTTAGAAAATATTTATTTATTGGTACTAAGGATTGAACCCAAAGGCATTCTACCTGTGAGGTATATCCTCAGCCCTATTTTATTTTTTATTTTGAAACAGGGTCTCACTAAGTTGCTGAGGCTGGCCTTAAACGTGCACTTCTCCTGTCTCAGCTTCCCAAGTACTAAGATTATAAGCATGCAGTACCACACCTGGCTAATAAATATGTATTGAGTATCAACCATCTGCAAAAAAACTGTATGGGTTTCTAGGGTCAAGCACTTTGGCTCTGAAATCAGAGAACCTGAGACTAAATGTTAGCTCTGTGTTCAACTATTATTGCCTGTGACATTGGTCAAATTCTTCAGAATCTAAGTCTCTGCTTCTTCATCTGTAAAACTATAATGAAGGTGATGGTGATGATGACTATAGTGATGATGGTTAATATACTATATACTCAGCACTCTATCAATAATTGGGACAAAAAAACTAATGTCTTTGGAGTCAGAGTGAATAGGATTCCCTTTCCTGTTCCTTTGCCTACTACTCCAGGAACTATGAGCAAGCGAGTTTGCATCTGAAAGCCTCAGTTTCTTAAATCTTTACTTGTAATTACAGATAAGCATCTTGGTGCTTCCTATCGCTCCTAGAATAAAATTCAAACTACATGCATCTCTTGGTATTTATGGATGAATGTTTCTAGGTTTCCCATGGATATCAACATCTGCAGCTATTCAAGTTCCTTATATAAAATGGTATAATATTTGAATATAATCTATGCATATCCTCCTCTTGTATACTTTAAGTCATCTGTAGATTATTTTTAATACCTAATACAATGTTCATGGTATGTAAATACTTCTTATACTACATTATTTATGAAATAATAACAAGAATTGCCAGTACCTGACTAGTACAGAAAAAAAATTATTTTCCACAAATAATTTCTCTCCTTTATTGATTGAATCCAAGAATATGGTACTTGTAGATATAGAGGGCCGATTACTTACAATGGGCTATAGGCAAGACCTACAGGTCTGACTGTTCCCAAACCATCCAAACTCATTCCATCTTCTCCTTTGCTTACTTCATACAAAGTTCTCTGTCCTGTTTTTCAAACAAGCCATATGCTTTTTCAGTAAGCCCTTTGCTACAAGACTTGTTTGTTTCAATATTTGCTCAAACATCACCTCTTCACAGAATACTTAACTGACCACCTTATCTAACAGATCCCTCTGTTCCCCATCTCCCT
Organism: Graphiurus murinus; assembly: GCA_004027655.1. Taxonomy (NCBI): domain Eukaryota; kingdom Metazoa; phylum Chordata; class Mammalia; order Rodentia; family Gliridae; genus Graphiurus; species Graphiurus murinus. The sequence continues at coordinate 32,405 of PVLC010013279.1, read as the reverse complement.
CATCCTCTGGTCATTATCTCCATCCTTACTCATGATCACAAATACAATATTTGTTATAATTACCTTGTTTAGTTGTTTTTTGGTCTGATTATTTGTTATTTATATCTATTTCTTCTTCTAGAAAGTAGGTTTCATCAAGGCTGGGCCAGAGTATGTATTTACAAATCTAGTCCTAGAGTCTGGCACAGTACTAAACAGATTCCCCTGAAATAAAATCGTATGCATAAATGAAAGAATAAATTCATTATAGGTTTTGGGGCAATTAAAGGTAGTAATTGGTAGTTCTTGGCAGAGAATAAGTAATGAATTGATGTTAGCTGTTATTACTGACGATTTAAGGTAGAAATGGTCTGGCTTAGCTGGGCATGGTGGCACACTCTTGTAATCCCAGTATTTAGGAGGCTGAGACAGGAGGATCACAGGTTCGTGGCCAGCTTTGACAATTTAGTGAGACCTTCTGCAACTTAGTGAGACCTTGTTTCCAAATAATAAAGTAAAAAGGGCTGGGAGTATAGCTAGGAGGAATGCCTCTGAGTTCAATCCCCAGTAACACACACACACACACACACACACACACACACACACACACACAAAACCAAAATGCTCTGGATTTTGTAAAGTTTGCAATCTATAGAGGAGGATGTGAGTGTGTAGCAAGCCAACTCTAACAAGGTAAGATCTGGGTAAATGAGGCTTTTTAAAAACTTTTCTTTCGTTCTTTTTTTGTTTGGTACTGGGGATTGAACCGAGGGGCATTTTAACCCTATCCCTTGTTAAAATTTATTTATTTTATGTTGAAATAGGGTCTTATTAGGTTTCTGAGGGTCTTTCTATGTTCCTTCGGCTGATCTAGAACCTGCCATTCCCCCTGTCTCAGCCTCTCAAGTACTGGGATTACAGGAATGCATCACCTCACCACTCCTGGTTTGAATGGGATTTTTTTGGTAAGTGAAAATATAGATATCTTGGGAGAAATTTGCTGATCTATTGTTTTACTGGAATGTTCTTAAAAATCACCACCCAGGACTAAGCACAATGTTAGGAAGGTAGAGTCCATACCTATTTTTCTAAATAGATTTAACATTTTGTTAATTTCAGAGGTAAACATCTGAGACTCGAGGCAGAGTTAATGCAGTGTAGGCAATGGCTGTTATTTATTTGTTGAGTTATCATTTGCTCTACAACCACTACTGAGGGTACAAGGTATCCTGATGTAGATCGTGTTTATACTTTCATGAACTTTTCACTTCCTCCCTAGTGCTGGCATAGGAAATGGATTTATGAGGTTTAGCCCTCTGGTGTTCTCCCTAAGGCCTCTCTAACACTGCCCCGAATTAAATGGAATCTAAGCGAAAGCATTCCGCTATGCAATTGCAGCTACAAGACCCTCTTGAGCTTCCCTCCGATTTATTTCTTGCTCCTAATTCTCTATTACACAGACATTTTGGGGCTGCTACTTCTCTCTTTTCTCCTCCTTATGCTCACGCCCTATATTTACTCTCCTGAATCTTTCAGATTATATATTTATCTTCACAGAATGTTCTATGTCTGCATTTCCTCTTCACCCACTAACTTTTAGTAATTATGGTTTTATTTTCAGGAAAACATTCCCTCCCATTAGAAAGTCTTCAGAGTACAGTTATGGAGGTAAGATTGACCTATCTCATTTTATGATTAGAACCATAATGTTTCCATGTTGATAAATTATAGATACTACAAGGCAGTATCTTTTTCCCACCTGGATTTCTGTTTCAGCATACTAAAACTATCAAACAGTAGGAGAGGCCACCTGATCAGTTTCTTTTTTTGGTAGATTTCCCACACCAGTGATAAATCCTAGCAGAGGTTGAAATAAAGATATTAATTTTATTTTAAAATAAGGGATAGATAAAGCAAGGTCTTCATATTATATAGAAAATATACTGCTGCTGCGAAAGGGTCTGGTGAATCATCTCTTAAGTACCTTCGGTTTGTTGATTCTGTAGATACAGGAGTTCAACACTCATGTAATGCCCCCTGAGTGTGACGAGACACTAACAATAGTTAGCTTCTGGCAATACTATCACTAAACTTGTTAAGAGTAGCAAAGAATCTGCTAAAGAACCTCTCTGAAGGAATAAAAGGCCCTTGGTAGGAAAACAAGGAGAGGAGGGGCTGTGTCTGAGTGAACATATAATGATTACGATCGACTAACTTTTAGAAGGAACAAGATCAACCACAAGACTTTGCCTCTTCAGATTACCAGGCAATAGATTTCTTGTGAGTAACATTTTTATAGAATCTCTCTGCCCTAGAACTTTCAGAAGAAGCATAAAAGAAAATCCTACAAAATATGCTGCTGGAAGAACAGATTTTAGGATAGTAGTATTATTCATTATTGTAAATAATTATAGTAATAATTACAACAGTATATGAGATGGACATTACATACATGACAATGTAAAAACAGACAGTATCAGAGTAATTGAGGCTAGTGATGTGGCTAAGAATTATTTAGCATGTAATGAATTTTCTTATGTTCATACTCTTGCTTACATGCATAGTGAACTACAAAGATAAAAAATCAGTAGAGACAAGAGGTTTGAAACAAAGGAATCTGGTTCTGGTACCATATGTCTCCCTTGCATATTAAATTGTGGTTGTGGGTAGATGTGTTCTTATGATCTGTACCTTAACCAGTTTGCAGGTTCCATGACGGCAGGCATTGGGTCTGCCTACTTTACCCCTCAGTCCCCAGAACCTAGCACAGTGCAAAACACATAAGTACAATGTCCATTGTCAAACATCAAAGCTAAAACGAGTTTGGCGTTTAGGTCTTAAAAACCGAAGGAGGAAAGGATGAAATTGTGCATTCTTCCTGTAAAAAACTCAAAACCCCTCATGATTTATAGTGTGTTAATAGTAAGAAAGAAGATCAACTGAAAAAAGTAAGATGTCGGGCATTGCCAGTGGCACGTGGAAGGTGATGGACTCCGATGAGAAGAAAAAGAGAGAAAAGCTTCCTCAAAGGCTTTTACAATATGACGATTGGTTTCTTAAAAGGCTCAAGGATAGGAAGCTGAGGCAGGAGGATTATAGGTTCCAGGCAACTTAGCAAGATCCTGTTTCAAAATACACTATAAAATAGGGTTGGGGTGTCTAGCTCAGAGATAGAATGCCCATGGGCTCAATCTCTCGTACCTCCCCCCAAAGCTCAAGAAAATAGCTACTTATGGCAGAAGTTAAATTGAGGAGAAGCTCTCCCTGAATCCTGAATAGGTCTTCTATTTTGATTGTAAGTTTGTTTATAAGAGTAAGACTATAATAAGTTAGACTAAGATATGAAGGACAAAATACTCTTGGATCTTCATTTCCCATGTTCTTCTACAAAAGAAAAAGTTGTATGGATTGTATTGGAACAATAAACCCTACTTAAATACCAGCTTTTTGTCTAGGATACCACTGTGAGAGGTCCAAAAGAAGCACTTACTGCCCAAACATCCCCAAATGTCATCAATCTCTGGGTATGGATGAGGCCATGAATTTTAATATCCAAGCCACATAGCTTCAAGCTCATGTGGGAATTTTAACATCCTTTAAGGTCCCACTATTCCACAAATAATATTTTTGGAAATGCTAAAGTGTTTCTTACATAAATGTTTCTTATATAAGTTCATATAACCAATATGAACTTGTTTGGATGGTTTGAGGCTTGTTTGGGCCTCAACATGTTAAGTCATTAAGGGAAGCATCACTTCTGTTCACTCCCATGGTCTTTTCCCTTCTTGGGTTGTGTTCTGTCACTGGTGTCACCAGGCAGGGCTGAGATTTCAGTAGTTTCCAACGCACTATATTTTTGCTATCATTAACCCTTAAGCCCTGTTGTGAGATTGTCATCCTAGATTCCTTCTTGTGTTGCTACAAATTCTTCTTCAGGGGCTTTGCCATCTTTTTGTGCCACCTGGTAGCCTTGTCTAGTCAACAAAACACATACCTATGGGTCTAAATCTGAATTTCTCTCACCAGGTTGTGAGTCAACTCCCAGATAAATCAGTGAATAGGAATATGTGCAGGACATCATCTAACACCCATGACAGACATGTCTTACTCTGATCCTTGCTATTGCTATCACTTAATCATACAAGGTACCATAACTGATTCAGTTGCTAAATCACAAGACCTGTCTAGCAATAGCCAAGACTTTTCTGGAGATTGAAAATCCTTACTCATTGGAATCCTCCCTCTCTTTGGAAGTGGGAAAAAAACCTTTAGGGACTGTATTAATGAGGGTTCTCCAGAGAAACAAAATGATTAGAAGCCATATACTCTGTGTGTGTGTGTATGTGTCTGTATCTGTGTGTGTGTGTGTGTGTGTAAAATAAGGAATTGGCTCACATTGATTATAGAGGCTGACAAATCCCAAGATATTCAGTTGGGAAGCTGGACACTCAGGAGAGCCAATGGCATAGTTCCATTTCTGATTGCTAGCTGTCCTGCGACTCAGAAAAAGTTCGTGTTTCAGTTTGAGTATCAAAATAGGAAAGAAAATGACCAATGGCCCAGCTCTAAGATAGTAAGGCAGGAAGAATGCTATTTACTTTCAGAAGAGTCAGACTTTTGGTTCTATTCAAATTTTCAATTGATTGTATGAGGCTCAATAAATCAGGAAAGGCACTCTACCAATTCAAATGTTAATTCCATCTCAAACACCCTCATAGACACTCCCAGAATGTTTGACCAAATATCTGAGTACCCTGTGGCCCAATCAAGTTGACGTTTAAAATGAGACATCACAGGGACCATATGGTCTGATTCTCATCTCCAAAAAAACATGTTTACTTACTAAATAGCTCTAGGACTGAAGGGAAGGAAAACAAGCCCCCCCCCCAAAAAAAAAATCATGGGCTTTGGACCAAAATGTAGAATGGAATACTATCATTTTATCATGTAGAATCTCTAATATAATTCAAATTAGGAAGAGAAAAACACAGCAAAACCTTAGCCAAACATACAGTCACCAGTAATAGATAATAAGAACAACAGTCATAGAACTAAATGGAAGATCTTGGAGGGTACAAAGCTGTCCTAACCACCAAGAAACCATTCAGGAATGGTAACAGAATCCCAAGAATTCTCATTAACTCTTTCAAATACTGAAAAAATAAACTTAGGACCATAAGCTTATATTTTCTTCTCTCACCCTGCCTAGTTGACAGTAAAAGTCACATAGAAATAAACAGGTGTTGATGTTCTTTCAAAGAAGTTATATTTGGGTCAAAACTAGGCTACAACCAGGCGTGGTGGCGCACACTTGTAATCCCTGTACTTGGGAGGCTGAGACTGGAGGATTTGGGTTCGTGGCCACCCTCAGCTACTTAGTGAGGCACTCTGCAACTTGGTGAGACCCTGTTTTAAAATAGAGAATAAATTTGCAATCCCACCAGCAATGTATTAGGGTTCCCACTTCTCCACACTCTTGCCAGCATTTGTTGTTGTTTGTGTTCTTAATGATTGCCATTCTGATTGGGATTAGGTGAAATCTCAAGGTAGTTTTGATTTGCATCTCTCTGATTGCTAATGATGTTGAACATCTCCTCATATATTTAATGGCCATTTGTATTTCTTCTTTTCTGAAGTGTCTATTAAGACCCTTTGCCCATTTTTTGATTGGGTTATTTGTTTTCTTAGCTGTGAGTTTCTTGAGTTCTCTGTATATCCTAGATATTAGTCCTCTATCAGAAGAGTAGCTGGCAAAAATTTTCTCCCACTCCATGGGCTCTCTGTTAAGGTTCTTGATAGTTTCCTTTGCTGCACAGAAGCTCTTCAGTTTAATGCAATCCCATGTATTGGCCTTTGAGTTGCTTGTGCTTTTGAGGTCTTGTTGAGAAAGTTTTTACCTGTGCCTATGTGTTGTAGTGTTGGGCCTATGCCCTCTTCAGGTAGCTGCAAGGTCTCTGGCCTGACTTTCAGGTCTTTGATCCACTTTGAGTTGACTTTTGTGCAGGGTGAGAAAGTGGGGGTTTATTTCCATTTTCCTGCATATGATTAAACAGTTTGCCAACACCATTTGTTAAAGAGGTTATCTTTTTTCCAGTGAATATTTTTGGCTCCTTTGTCAAATATCAGTTGATTGTAAGCATGTGGGTCTGTTTCTGAATCTTCTATTCTGCTCCATTGGTGTATGTGTCTGTTTTTGAGCCACTACCATGCTGTTTTTATTACTGTGGCTTTGTAGTAGAGTTTGAAGTCAGAAATTGTGATATCTCCTGCATTGTTCTTGTTGCTAAGAACTACTTTGGCTATTCTGGGATTTCTGTTGTTCCAAATGAATGTAAGGACTGATTTTTCTATGTCTGTGAGGAGCGACCTTGGTAATTTCATGAGTATTGCATTGAATCTGTAGATGACTTTTGGGAGGTTGGCCATTTTGATGATATTTATTCTGCCTATCCAAGAGCATGGAAGATCTTTCCATCTTCTAAGGTCTTCACCGATTTCTTTTTTCAACTTTTTATAGTTTTCCTTATAGTAGACTTTTACCTCTTTGGTTAGGTTTATCCCTAAGTATTTTATTTTTTGAGGTGCTATTGTGAGTGGAATTGTTTTCTGGATTTCTTTTTCAGTGGTTTTATGGTTGGCATACAGGAAAGCTTCTGATTTTTTAGGATTGATTTTGTATCCAGATACTTTGCTGAATTTTTTTATCGGTTCTATAAGTTATTTGGTTGATTTTGTGGGTGTATCTAGGGGGTAGAATGCCCCTGGGTTCAATCCCCAGTACCTCAAAAAAAAACCCCCACAAAAACAAAAACTAGGCTACAAATGACAGAAAACTGAAAATAGTAGTTAAATAAGATATGTATCTATTTCTTTCTCACATACATATAAAAGGCCCTGGGCAGTTATGATGTGGTACATTTTGAGTGACCTAAGACTTCCTTTCTCTTGGTGTCATACTATTTGCACAGCCTTGACCTCATGTGAAAGGAGATGGCATTCACAATTGAAGCACTGGTATGGAGGAAAAGATAAGGGTGCCATCCAGAAAGCTGTCTTACTCTTTCCTAGCATCCTAACAGTCAGAAATTGATGACTACACACAAGTACAAAGGAGTTGTATAAATGTAATCTATAAAACATAAATATAGCCTTTACTCTGATCAGCAGTGAACACAACTCTATCAGGGGTTTTATTACTATAGAAAAAATTGATATTGGAGAGAGGCAACCAACCTGGATTCTGATTTTAAGGACCAATATGAATGCTGAGAGTATTATCCTAGGAAATAAAACATTATTTCCACAGTCAGATGAATTTAGCTATAGTATAGAGCATTTTACAAATCTTGGAAGAACAGAACTCTGAGATTATACAAGATGGATGACTAGCTCATTATGTCTACTGCAGTTTGCTCACCTCATCCTTTTCTGCCATGACCTCAGCTCAGAAAAAGGTTCATCAAGCATTGTCATTGAGCCCTCCAACTACAGGCATTCCAAATAGTGGACAAACTGATTCTTGATGCTAAAGAAGAAATGAGAAAGTCATCTACAGAACATAAGAGGAATCAGGCAAAATTAGAAAATTAAGAAAAAACCATTTAACAATGAGTAAAAGAAAGAAATGGCTTGGTACAGCTATATAGACAACAAATATATGTATATTCGTTGTTTTATACACACACACACACACACACACACACACACACAAATTACAATATAAAAGACAAAGCCTAACTTTGAAGAAACAAAAACCCAAAGAACAGAAAGAAATACTGCACAAGAAATTCATGCTATGAAACAATTTATTAGGAATATGATTAAATAAAACAAATCAAAAAAAGGATGACAGAGTAGCAGCATGAAATTAAAATGGAGGTTGCATGCCAAGGGAAACAACAAGAGGGCCAAAACACTATGATTTCAACTAGAAAGTTGCCGAAGGGCCTGACTAATTGAGGCCCACCCTATGAGGGAGGACAAACATATCTATTATTAAATTTAGGAACTTAGAAGTCATCTATTATTAATCATGTATTTGTATTATAATAAACGAATGTAAAAGATTAAGGATTATATCACTGATTGTATTTATTTTAACAGAGGACAAAAAATTGGGGGATTTTGCGTTTGATTTGATTGAAGAGATTTTTATAGTTATCTAAACAAAAACTTTTTTTTCAGAGGAGTCAATTCCTTTTCTTTTTCTTTTTTTTTTCATCATAAACTATCCAAGAATGAGGAAACAAGTGAGGAGTGTGAAAATAGCATGCAGCATTTGACATTTTGAAATTTGTTTTCTGCTCGTTCCATACAAACAATAGCCTGCCACAGTGCTGGTCTGAGATTTGGACCACAAACAAAAGCTCAGCATGGTGAGGTCCATGCCCTGTACAGACCAGACAATTGGCAATTCACTCAATTTTCTTGGTAGCATTTGCTCCACCCACTCTTTTCCCTGTTGGCTTCCTTGAGATTGCTACAAAAGTCAAGGAAGGCACACATGTATAGCTGTGAGAAATAGCTTAAATTTTTCTACTTGCAGGAACTATATTTATCTAAACTGAAACTTGGCTTGAAAAGGTATTTGTGTTATGGCTATGTCTGTTTGTCTACATTCCTTTAATTTATGCAGTATATGTTAATTACTTTTTTAATGTGATAATATTTTGACATTGCTTTTTCTCATTTCTTTGACTTCTTGAATAATTTCATCATGAGGATGGCTCTGAATCACATCTGCTCTACAGACTTCTAGGAGTTTATTTAGTGTATATACCCTTCAATATTGATGCTCGAGTTTCTTTTTGCTGAATTCCTAAAACATTTTTAGTAAATTCAATATTATTATAGAGGCAACTCTAGTAAATCTGACTTTTTATGGAAAATTCTGAATAATCGCCATGTCTAGATATTCAAAAGAGTAAAGATATGCATTTAGCCTAAACAAATTTAAACTTACCCATGTTGTAAGAATCAAATAAGATACTCAGTTTTGAGCTGAAGCAGGTCATTCAATGAAATTGGATCTACCTGACCCTCTCAGAAGCTATAAAATGTGTTTTATTTATTGTCAAAGGATGATCAAAAAGATTTAATCTTTTCTTTATATAAAGGAAAGCATCATGTGTATTTGGAGATAACATTTTGTACCTGATCATCACTCTTAAAATTTACCTAAGAATTTGCATTGGGAAAAAGATGTGATCATGAACTTAAGAAATGGATTTTGAGCCGGGCGTGGAGCACACACTTGTAATCCCAGCATTTGGGAGGCTGAGACCGGAGGATCTAGGTTTGCGGCCAGCCTCAGCTACCTGTGAGGCACCCCACAACTTAGTGAGACCCTATTTCAAAATAAAGAATAAAAAAAATAGAGTTGGGGGTATATCTCAATAGAGAATGCCCCTGAGTTCAATCCCTAGTACTGCAAAAAAAAAAAAAAAAAAGAAAGAAAGAAAGAAATGGATATTTGGGAGGGTTTTATTTGTTTAAACTAATATATTTACAAGCTTTCTAAATTGAACCACCTAGATAGTGCCCGCATCTGGAGAAGTGAGCCTTGCCCTGACATTGCCTGGTCTACACGTCCTGTCCCTTATCACCGTCCATTTCTGTAAAAGCATCAATCCAAAGGGCTGTTTCAGTGATTGACAAGAGGAGAGGAGCCCATGGTTCAGAAAGACTTGTTGGCTAATCACTTTTCTTCACAGTTGATAAATCGTTAATTTTTTTTTTTAAGCTGGTACTCCTGAAATGCCTTATTAACCATTACTATTAGGAAATGTTCACAGGTACAATGGGGATATAAAACTTCTTGTTACTAGCTTGATATCTGGCCTATTAGAAATTTAGGAAGAAAATGGAATGGCAGTACAGATTTTTCTCAGGGCATATTGAAGAAGCCTTTGCTATAGCTGCAAGATTTTAAGAAGTATTTTCCAGGACATCTATCTTACACAGACAAGACCATTTTAAATTGGACTCATTAAATCATTTGTTGTCACAGCCAACAGCCGTGCGGAGGCTAGTTAACAAATGAAAAATGAGCCTTTCTAACTTGTTTACTTTATATGGATGCTTCTTTTACTTCAGCTTTTTCCCCCCTTTCTGGTAGCATATTGACATAGGGGATCTTGTTATAGTACTGCCTGACAAAAATTAAAAATGTAAAGGTTGAAACTACTATAGACGTAATACCCAAGTTTACATAAAATATTGATGAAACTCCTATTGATAGTGAATCTTGGGCCTATTTTAAGGAAGGGAACCAATTAAAACCTCATTTACTTTACTGAAAAGGTAACACAGAATCACTTGAGGAACATAAGATTCTTGGCACAGTAAAAACATTTTTAAAAATGAAGATTCTAAATTCATCTCTGAGTTTTTCCTTTTAGTCCCTGGCCCACCAGTTCAAGATTGTTTTCAGTGACATAGATGAAAGTGTCTTTTGTTCCTTCCTTCTGTCCTTCTTTCCTTCATTCATTCATCAGTTTTTAAAATATATACTTTTATTGGTGCATTGTAGCCTCACATCATAATGTAGTTCAGAGTATTAGGGACATACATGCACAGAGCACTTAGTAAGCTTCCTCCCAGCTCCCTCCCCACTTATTCCCCTTTCTTATACATGATATTGAGATTGGTATTGGTAATTTCACATATGTGCATAACATCAATGGAAATATTTCCTTCATTAATCCCCCCCTCCCACCACCAGCACCTTTCCTTAGACCATCTCCATCACTACACTGTTTTTTTTTTCTCTATTATTTAAAGTCCATCTTGTATCCTGATTACTCCTTAGCTTCTGCATATGAGAGGAAACATATGACTCTTCACTCTCTGTGACTGACTAATCTTACTCAATTTAATGTTCTCTAGGCCCATCCATTTTCCTGCAAATGACATATCCATTTTGTGTGTGTGTGTGTGTGTGTGTGTGTGTGTGTGTGTGTGTGTGTGTGTGTGTTTGTTAGTTACTGGGGATCAAACCCAGGGACATTCTACCTCTGAGCTACATTCCTAGCCCCATTTTTTTGAAACAGGATCTCATTAAGTTACAGAGGGCTTCACTAAGTAGCTGAAGCTGGTTGTGAACCTACATTCCTCCTGTCTCAGTCTCCCTAGAACTGGGATTACAACTGTGTGCCACCACGACCAACTACATACTAATTTTGATGGAAGTTTCCCTTTACAAATTTGTTGACATACAGTGTTTTTGCTTGCTACTTGTGATAAATTTTTTTTCATCTTGTAGATTATTCTCTTTTGTATTTCCATATTTGGGGATTTTGTTTTCATTCCATTACTTTTGTAGCTATGGCCTATAAGAAATACATGTTAACACTGTGTGTGTGTGTGTGTGTGTGTGTGTGTGTGTGTGTGTGTGTGTGTGTGGTGTGTGTGTGTGGCACTGGGAATTGAACTCAGGGGCATTCAACCTCTGAGCTATAGCCCCATTCCTATTTTTTATCCTTTATTTTGAAACAGGGTCTCACTAAGTTGGGGAGGGCCTCACTAAGTAGCTAAGGTTGGCCACAAACCCAGATCCTACTCTCTTAGTCTCCCAAGTACTGGGATTACAAGTGTGCGCCACCATGCCCAGCTAACACCTTTTTTAAATAAAATTCAGGAGTTCTTTTTTTAAAGTTCCTTCACTTTTGATTATTTTCTAATAGTTGTTGCTGAATGTGTTGCTAAGTTTTAAGTTAAGTAGAATGGTATTTTCTGGTTATGTCCATGCAATGCTGTATATCTCAGAGCCTGCAACAGAGAAATGGTAATGATGAAAGAAAACTTTGGATTTAGGTAGATCATGATTTGACTCTTGCTTCCACCAATTTTCTCATAGGCAAATGGAGTTAATAAAATTCTTTAGGAGGGCTGGGGATGTATTTCAGTGGTAGATCGCTTATATAGCATGTGCAAGACCCTGGGTTCAATGCCTAGTACTGCAAAAAATAAAATATATTTCTTTGGGAGTCAGACTGAAGATAAAATGAAACACATATAAACTTCACTACACATACTAGACACTTAAAAAATGTTTCATCTATTCAGAAAATGTAAAAAAAAAAAATCTTGTCAGTGGTGTGTAATTTCCTGCCCAGTATACTACTATTCCCATTAGCTCCTCAGCTTTCTTCTATTTGATGAATGATTAAAGTCAGCTGAATTGTATGCAAATATTTATTTTTTAAAGAAGAGTTCAAATCAATTTTCAAGTTTTAATCAACTTAGATTTTAGAGATAATTGGTATTACTTGAGAATTGGATCTTTATAAATATTTGCAGCAAAATTCAATTTAGGATTATCCACAGTTTCATAACTATAATACATATTTTCTTTTCAAGGTCATTAATAACAATGTTAAATAAGCACCAGCCTCACAACAACCCTAGATTTAGTACTTTGAAACTCCTGCAATTTAATTTATTCCCATTCATCTTTGTCTGCCCTGTGGTCTGGTGGTCAATTTGCTTTGTGCGATGAGATTGCAAAAAACAGACATGAACTAATTCCTCCAGCTATTGTACTTTCTTCAAACTTCTCATAAACTCATATGTTCTTTAGAGTCTTCATACTATTCCTTTAGTGGTTCCCCCTATTTACTCAAAATATGGTCATCCCTAACTTCCTTTCCTATTTCTCAATTTGAGTTACATGTATCTGATTCATAGTCTTATATTCACTCAGTCAATAAATATGTACTGAATGCCTAGCCTGTGCCAGGCATTCTTGGCACTGAGGGAGAAAGCAATGAATAAAACACAGTCCCCAGCTTTTTGGAGGCTACATCTTAGTGGAGGCTGGGGAAAGGCCAATACTCATTGTGTAAACAATCTGATTTAAATTAATGATAAATGTTGTAAAGAAAATATAATTTGGCAATAGGATAGGGACTTGATGGGGTTAGCATGCAGGGTATTATTTCAACTAGAAGATCAGGGAAGTTTTATCAGAAAGGTAAGATCTCAATTACGAGAAACAAATATTATCATCAGAAGCAGAAAAGTCAAAGTTCCAGAGATGGCAATGGGTTTGGCATTTCTGAGATATTATGGTTTGGATTTGGAGTGCCCCCCCCACCTTTGCCAAACTGATGTGTTAAAGCTGGTCTCCAATACAGCAAGGACAAAGGTTCATAAGGCATAGTTGGAGAAAGGAGGTTATTGGAGGCATGATCTTTGATCCTATATCTGTCACTGTCTTCCTCTGTCTTCCCCTCTGCTTCCTGCATTTGAAGAGCAGAGTAGCTGCTCTCGGCCACACCTTGTTATGATGTTTCTGCCTTGGAACCATCCAACCATGGACTGAACTTCTGAAACAGTGAGCCAAATAATCCTTTCCTCCTCTAAGTTGTTTTTGTCAGGTATTTTGGTCACAGTGATGAAAAAGCTAATGCATGAAGATAAAAGGTTAGCCACTTCCAGGTTAAGGTGGATGATGAGAGCCTAGGACAATGATGATGTAGGTAGGAGTCTGGTCACATAAGGCCAGTAGAATATGGCAAGATATTTAGAACATTTCCCTAAAAGCAAGGAAAATACACTCGGTAGTCGGGCAACAGAGTAAATTAATCTGATTTATGCTTTGAGAAGATCATGTTGGCTTGTGTGGAGAACAGATTAGGAGTTGTCAGGTGGCTAAGAGTTGAGACAAAAAGTATAGCTAGAGACTACTGCAGCCATAGAAGTAAGAAACAAAGCAACTTTAACTAGGGTTTTATAGAAGGAGCTATGAGAAATAAACCTGAGGAAGATTGGGGGGGGGGGCAATACCAATAGAACTCACTAATAACTTGAATGTGAGAGGTGTTAGAAAGAGTAGCACTGTGTTAGGTTTAGCATGAGGGAAATGAAAACCTACATGGCAATTTCCATTCAGCACTTGGTCACCCTTTTATATGACTTTATAGTCTCCTATAGAGCCTGGAAGCCTCCTTGAAAGTAGTAACCTTTCTTATTTTTCTTTGGATCTCCAATACCATTATATAGTTATAGCTTAGTAAGATTTGTGGAATGAAGGGAAAATATGGAAGTAAACCTAAAGTTATTCAACTTGACAGAATAATAGCTGCTGTTAGTTTTTTGCAGGGCATGTGTTGTGAGTTAAGAATGAAAGATATACTTTTTGGCAACACACTTTATGGAATGGGATGATTCACCAGATTTATACAGGCAAATTTACACTTCAGAAAGAAACTAGAATTTTAGAAGTTGAAAACAAGTGTGAAACACACTTATAGATAATGATAGTTAACTTCCTATCTGTAAAGTTCAACAATAGCTAAGATGAAGGTCCTCTAATCTTAATTGTTTTAAGGAAAATATAACTGCCTTACAACTTTAGCTATTAATATGTAACATGGGAAAGTCAATTCTTTTTGTTGTTGTTTGTTTTGGGGTACTGAAGGTTGAAACCAGGGGCATTCTACCTCTGGCTATAACCCTAGCAGCATTTTATTTTTTATTTTGAAAAAGGGTCTCACTAAATTTCTGAGGCTGGCCTGGAACTTGCAATTCTCCTGTCTCAGCCTCCCAAGTACTGATATTACAGGCTTTTGCCACCATACCTGTCTGAGAGTCTCTTCTTTAACAATCAGAACACTTTGATTACAACTGACCTCAACCCAAATACAAGTGGCTTAATTTAGGAAGAGAAAATACTTATTCTCTCATACCATGGAAAAGTCCAGGACAAAAGCCTAGCCTCAGAAATGGCCTAATCAGGTCTTAAATGATGTTACCATGCCTTCCTTCCCTTATTTTATAGCTTTGTGCTTACTTTTACTACAATTTCATCCTCAAAATGATGAGAATATTGGTATCATCAACTCATAACTAATCCTCAGATTTTCAGTCTTACAGCGAGGTTTTCCACAACTCTGGAACAAATATCTGCCTCTCATTCAGTCTGGGTCATGTGCCTAGCCCTAAAGCAAACCCTGTGACAGAAGAGAAGTGATTCCTCAAAGGAAGTTGGGGTAATATTGAGAAGTAATAGAAACAGCAGGCCCTATTGTAACAAATGTCCACTACATAAAAGAATGTTTTCCTTTAAATTCTAAAGCATGTGCATGTGATTTCAGTATATCCTGACTTATATTTATCACCTGTATTTTGAAGACACTCTTTTAACTTAAAGATTGCAAGAACCCTCTATTATTCCTATGTCCCCAAGTGCTTAATAATGTACCTGATAAAAAGTTGATATTCAGTAATACTTGTTGAATAAATTAATAGACATGAGACATCCTTTAACCTTGTAGAAAATTCTGTGGGACTTCTCTATCAACTCATTTAATAAAGCAAAATAAAATTTTCTGTGCACATGTATAAGTCATTTGGAAAAAATAATCAGACTACCAAAATAACGCAAAGAAGAAATTGTTAGATTCAATTACAGCCTCCTAAAAGGTTTTATAAGTGGAGATTTTGGCCTGCATTTTAAAATTTGGATTCTTTTTGATCTCTTTCACCTTTTGGGTAGAAAATAAACACCATATTTTCTATGGCATTTCAAAGAGCTGAACTTGATAATTCTGGTAGTGCTATTTTGCTCTTTCAAGACATTCAACAGCAAGCACATATGTGTCTGACTAAATGTCACTGTGCTTAAGGTTTCTATAATTTAGATTTGGAAGCTGGCTGAGGGAGAAGGAAGAAAGAACTTTTTAGATTCTTATTACCCTGTCCCATGATGTTTCTTTGTTCATTGGATTTTAATGAATCCAACAGGAGTTGAAACAAAAGCTGGAAGATTGGCCTATCACGGGTTAATTACTTAGTGGAAGGGCTCTTTCTTGAGTCTGATGGTGGGGAATGGGTCAGAAAAGACTAATTAGACAAGCTTCAAGTTCTAGGGAAATGCTAGTGGAACAGGTGAAAATAAACTGGTGATAATTGAGGGGCTAATTATCCTCCACCTAGCAATTGGCCACCAGGTGTTCTGTAGCACATGAAAGAAGGGACTGGCAGAGCAAGGGAGGCTGTTTTTGTTCAGAGAAACAAGGATATCGGGGGGGGGGGGGAGAAAACACCAGAGGACTTTAAAATCCATAAAATGGTGTTTCTTATATTCCTGATTTGTTCTTTCCTGCTGCATTATGTAGAAAGAATATGTTCTGGTGCTTTGTTTAATTTGTTTGCTTTTAAAGAACTTGTGCTACATCTAGTCTGGATATTCTAGAATTTCAATGTAGAGTACACATGTACATATATCCTTGTAATTGAGTTTATGGTAACAATCTACATGGCACATTTATTAGGAGGGAAGTTTATTGGCATTTAGAAGACCATGATTAATAATAGAATGGGGACTAAGCAATTTGAATTGTTATAGGCAGTGGCTTTATAATCACGACCTTTCTCTTCTTAGGCTATACTGGAATATAAGAAGAGTTCTTAGAATAGCTCTAGTGGTATGATGCATATTATGAACATATTCCATAAAGGACATTACAAATTTCTTTTACTGTCCTAAATTGGAATTTTGTTAAAAGCTATCATTCAGAATCCATTAAACAGAGCTATCTTTACTGTAATGCTTTATAGGTAACAGAAATCAATTAAAAAATGAGTACCTGGAATTAATGATTGTCATTAAAATAATATAATATCCTATTCATAAATATGCTTTCAGACCAGAAAGAGCTTGACAAAGGTAGAAACTATCTTAGGATGGCAGAAAGTGATAAGTAGGTTTTCAGAAAAGCTAACCTCAAACATAATTGACTCTTACTTTAGTCTACCAGTTCTGGTTTTGCTGTTCTCACAATGAACAGACCCATACTCTGGTCCAGGGTGAAGGTAGCGATTCTTCTTTGGAGCAAGGCACTTTGCTTTGGAGCTAGGATACCTCTCTTGCTGGACTTTCACTGCCAAATGAACATGGAACTCTGTTCAGGGTTAGGACAGTAAGGCTGCAGATTAAATGTCTGCTTTCAGGTCTGTGGTCTCCCATCCCTGCTGTTTCCCTGGATCTGCCATTTCCCTTGGTAGGCAGAACATTTTAAGGGTGATTTTGGAACTGGATTTGAATCATAGCTGTATCACTTACTAGTGCTGCAACTTTGAGCAAAGACCATAAATTTGCTGACTTTCAGTTTTTATCATCTGTAAAGTAGAGGTAATGATTACTACTTTGCAGGGAACTTGTAAAGATTAAATAAGATGTAAACTGCCTTTTGTATTATTAAGGTCAGGCTAGAAAAAAATGAAACCACTATATAGTATATAAATACCACAAGTGTATTATACATGGAAATGAATACAGAAAGAGTTACAAACATAATTGAAGAGCCAGGAAGCCAAATAGTGAATGGTTAGGCAACTTGGTGGTTACTACTAGCAGGGATCAACTTCCTTTCCTATGGTAGAAGATAGGAGCCAGTGTTACTAGAACTCAGGGATAGCTTGGCCTTGGCAAACCAGAACCACAGTCTACAGGTAGGGCAGGAGTCATGAGAGTTTAGAGTGATACTCCCAGAAGCAGAGAAAGAAGGAAAAATATCCTGCTTCTCCTTTGCTTACCCTCCAACCTCCTGTGCCTCCATCAGCTGAACTCAGCCAGAAGCTACCAGAGATAGGAGTCTGGAAAACACAGAAGCCCACTGGACACAGCTCCCCTGATACAGAAAGGACAATGGAAAGGCAAGAAATGCACCAATCAGTAATGGTCTAAGGACTAATAGCCTTGGCGCACTACCCAACACATAACACCTAATTGAGGCGTCAGAGGATCCACGTTCTTTCCTTCCCTTTCACTTCTCTTTCCTCTCCCCCACTGCCCTCTGCCAATCTTTAAAAAGTCCCTAGTGTCCAGAAGAGATTAGAGAAGGAACGTTAGCCTCTACTTGGGGTCTGTGTTCTCTCTCATGCTTCTTCCTATGTATTGACATCCTCAGAACCCATCTCTTGGCCTCCTTGTTTCTGAGAACAAATAATTTATCTTTTAGATGAAAATGCAGCAAAGTGAGAATTTTCCTATGACCTTTTACTTCCTTCCTTCCCCTCAGGAAGGTCCACATTCTCAATTATTCATCATAAATCCAGGGAACTTGATTAACTTTAAACACATACCTCCAAATTATTTAATCATGTTAGGAACTAGAAAAGCTGTACGTAACTTAACTCTTCGGAACAATGCCCAGGCCTGATTAAAGAAAGACTGATTCTTAAGTAGCTTCTGAAAAATCAAGAAACTACATTCTTGCCCCTGGTTGACATTATTATGGGCTTCTTAACAGTCTTGAATATCTGGTTCCCTACAGTTGGCAGGTGATTAAAATTGACAGTATTGCGAGAAAATGAGGACAATACAAAAAATAGACATATCCTTACAGGTAAGCCTGATTTTAAAACAAAAAGGGAAGATTGAGAACTCAAATTAACAAAATTATAGTCCCTTGTGAGTTTGGATACTGTGAATTTTTGTCTTGAATAAAGGATTATTGAATTATTTTAAACCATTTTCTTGCTAAAGAAAGTTGTATATGTCCAGAAAGATTTTGAACCAAAATGTTTAAAGAGTTGGTATATTAAGGAGTAATTCTAAGTTATGCAAATAATCTATGCTGGGTGACTTCATCCTTCTTTTGTGCTATTCAAATAAGGTATTGCTGTGAAGTCTGTTTTTTTTTTTTTCTTTTTCTTATTTTTTAAGTAAATTGCCTCATACAGACTCATTGAAAGTTTACAACTTTCTAAAAGCTGAATGAAGGACCAGATAACATTTATATTATAAAATAGATCACTTTTTCATTTTTTCTGTACTTAATATGTATGTAGAAATTAGACATTCAAGATCAGAGAAAGACTGCAATCTCCTTTCCTTTTTATTGTTGTGCAAGCCCCTGTTTAAGCAGTCCCCAGACTTAGAAGTAGGCATTAGAAAAGGCATCTGTGGAGTAGGTAGTCATGGGGACGAAAGGTGAAAGATAAGAGGACTGTGAGTATGGATTTTAATTCACTGGGGAAGCTGTCAGCAGCATAATTAGAAGAATAAACTGCGTAGGGACCGTGCAGAATGCAGCTGCTAAACCATAGCCTGTAACAATTTTAAAAATCCATCTTTTTTAGCCTTAAAATAAAAGCTTTTCCCACATCAAGGACTATCTGGAGAATATGTCTTCAATAAACTCTGTGTGAAGACAGATTTAAGATTACTGAAAGAAAAATACAGTATATTTCATTGGGGATACGTTTCCAAATTAGAATAGCTTTTCTTTTATAGCGTTCCATCTTGTTAATCTTCAGTGGTTAAAAATTCCTGATTTTATATGTCTTATGTATTTCTACTTTTTGGAAAGGTACTTAGCAAAAGTCTAACAGATCTGAGAAGAGGACAGTAATGGTTTGATTTAGTCAACTCCAATAGCCACCAATTCCCAAGAGAAAAGAAACCATCTGCTATCCAGAAAACCAGCATGTCAGGGTGGAAGGAATGGTGAAGAGATAATAGATTCTAAGCCCAAGATGTAAATTTTATGAACACACACACTATATATGTGTGTGTGTGTGTGTGTGTGTGTGTGTGTGTGTGTGTGTGTATTACTGTGGATTGACTTCAGGGGCATTCTACTTCCAAACTATACTCCCAGCCCTATGTTATTTTTTTAGTTTGAGACAGGGCCTCCCTAAGTTGCTGAGGCAGATACTCCTGTCTCAGTCTCCCAAGTACTAGAATTACAAGTGTGGGCCACTATGCCTGGCCTAAACACTATACACTTTTAAGGGAGTGCTTTAATGGTGTTCCTATTAGTTAAGTTTTATTATGATTTCTTTTGAAAGTAACTCAAGCTAGTGAGATATTAAGATATTAATTTGGGTTTGTTCTTCATTAGCATCTTTCCTCATTTCCAACAGCCAGATTCGCTGTATTTCATATCAATGTTGTGCGCAGGACCTACATTAGAAGCTTCTTGAGGGCATCTTCTCTTCCTATCTTTTGCAAAAGCCTAAAACTCCCTGAAGAGATCATCTATAAGAGGAGAGAGAAGACACCTTTGAAAGAATTCAGGAGGAAGAAGGAGAAATGATTTTTCTTAATGTGGTGGAAAGACAGACTTGGTGGATGCCATTAGTAGCATCACAACTTGCTCACTGCAGGTGACAGTGACATGACAAGGGGCACGACCTCAAAGGGATGGCATTGTGGCCACTTGCAGACCCTAGATCCAAGGCACAAGCCCCTTTAGCTTCACTAACGTTTTAGATACACCTCACTTGATGTGAAATCAGAAGCAGAGCCTCTGAATTCCAAGAGACCCCAAATACTGAATAAATGTATGTCTCCATAGTAGTTCCTGCCCGCCAACAGCCAAATACTCAGGGACCTCTCCTGAGCCCTGGAAACCTCACATAACATTAGATAGGATTGAGACCAGAAGCAATAACAAATTAGATAAAATTCCAGGCTATGTGGTAGGGTAAGCATTGGGAGATGAATTTACGTGAACCCAAAGAACTAAGTTCTTTCCAGATAAAGGTAGAAAAGCTCCAGTGGAGTGATAGAAGGGGTCTGGGGAGGGGGGAGACTTGATGAAGGAAACAGTTCAAATGCTATTTACATACATAAAATTTTCAATGCCAATCTTAATAACATGTACAGGAAAGGGGAAGAGGCGAGGTAGAATCCAGAAGGAAACACACCAAGTGCTGTGTGCGCGTATATTCCTATCAATTCTGAACCCCATTATGATGTATAATTACTGGCACCAATAAAAGTATATTTTAAAAGATCTAACTCTCCAGTTTCCTATAGTTTACTAAGATTTAGACCCTCTATACTTAGGCAGAAGTCAAAAAGTGTATCATAGGGATAAGGTAATATTCTAGCCTTATATCTCCAAATGTACCCCATTCTAGTATTGCTCCTTGATCACTATATTCCAGCCACACATATTAGTCCCCAAACTGCCATGTTCCTTTTTGACTAAGGATATTTGTGCTTAAACTTCCTTTTGCTTGAAAAATGACTGTAAATATTTGTTCCTCCAAATATTTCCTTATCTTTCAAATCTGACCTTAACTACCAACCCTTGATCATCCTGAAGAGGAGACCCCCTGCCTCTCTCTCACCTTCTCTTCCTCTCTCTCTCTCTCTCTCTCTCTCTCTCTCTCTCTCTCTCTCTCTCTCTTACACACACACACACACACACACACACACACACACACACACACACACACACACTTCTATTGACAAACCAGCTAATCTAGATTCCCCTGCTTTGTATTCCATTGTAGTAGTCATTGTAAAGAGAGTTTTCTCCGGCTCCCACATCAAACACCTCAGAATGAGTGGCTGCTCAGCATGCTGGAAGCTAGAAATTCAAGACCAAGGCAGAGCACATTTGGTTTCTTCTGAGGCCTCTCTCCTTGGCTTGCAGGTCACCCTCTTATCACTGTGTCCTCACATGGTCTCTTCTATGTGTCTGTGTCTTAATTTCCTCTTCTTAGAAGGACACCAGTTATACTGGACCAAGGCCCATATAAACTAATTTTACCTTAATTATATGTTTAAAGTCCAAATTCAAGTATGTCATATTCTAGGCACTGGGGATCAATACTTTAAATAATGACTTTGGAGAGGGCACAATTCAGCACATACAGATAGACAGAACATCACTAGTTCATTCTACAGGCCTGGGAGGGACATATTGGCTAAGGGAAGGGATCTGGGGTCCTCTTATTGCTCTAACCCAGACTCTTCCACCTTCAGAGATATCTGGCCTAGCTAGTTCTGAAGCCCTGTGATGTCAGTGGCATAAATCCTCATGCTTCTTACGATTTTCTATATCCCATTCTTGTCCCACTACTTGCCATTTTACAAAGTATAATCAGATCATGTTCAGTGACTAGACATCTGTACATGATTCTTATCTTCTGAAATATTGTGGGTATTTCTTACTGTCTTTTCTCTTACTCGATTTACCTTTTTCATTTTATAAATTTCCCTTCCTTTTTTATAATGATGTGGAGGTAAATGTGGAGCTTAAAGGTTTCATGTTTAATTTAATGTCTGTTATGTTACTTTAAACTTGTTTAATATAACTTCAAGGTCCTAAACCCTGGTGAGTTTTAAATGAATACTTGTGTACAGTTCTATTCTTAGTTCATCAGTACACTTATTTTATAGTACTAATTACATAAGAAGTGGTATTATCCAGGAAATTAAAAATACTATGTCTAATATTGGCTAATTACTAAGGATCTGGTGAAATTTTTATGTATAATCCTGGATTAATAGTCCCTGCTTGTTAAAATCTTTTCTCTTTTCCAAAGCTGGCCTTGAAAGCCACCTTTCCTGATGCTTTTGCCTTGTGCTTTTCTGCCCCTAGGGGCATAGTATTTCTCCTCTTATGGCCCTTACTTGACTATAGTCAAGCTAGAAGTGAACTTGGCTTATGTTTCTTACCAAACAATAAGCATCTAGGAAAGAGAATGCTCTGGTAAATTCTTAAAGGATGCCTATGCATTTAATAACAGCTCAGTACTATCTGTTGATTTGAATTGGGTTCCCAATTTGAATTAGACAGAAACTTGTTGATAAGTGTTTGGAAAGATAAAATTATTTAAATATTAATGTTAACAAAATAGGAAGCTAACTCTGCTGTTAATACTATTATATATCCTCCTGTCATATTAAAATACACACCTAAACATTGTAAACCTAAAATCTTGATTTGTTTTCATATTATGTAGGTCGTTTGAAGATTTTTCGTTTAGTTTTAAAAATTAGGGCAGTGTCTTAAAAACTGAATACTCCTAAAGCTATTGTGAGAAGTAAACAAAATATTTTTCCTTGTGTAATTAACCAGTAAATGGTGGCCATAATTATAACTGAAAACAAAACAAAACAAAAAAGCACCTGATTACATAGAATCATAAGCAAAGGTTTTAGGACAAATTTAATATACACTTAAAGACTTGCCAGTCTGTTAAGTGCCAAGGACTCAATGAGCATCTTTGGTTATTATTAGAATAACAGAAAATGAAAAATGCATCTATTTAAGGGATATTCCTGTTAAAGCAGAATTGAGAGCAAAGAGCAGTGCTTTAAGAAGGGAAGAGAGCAGAGCTAAGCAGATGATGCATCTAACAATTTTCCCCCAAGAGATCTTGAGTGTAAAGAAGTGGTTCTACCGGCATACTAAAAGCCCTTCAGGGAATCACGAAGCTTCAGTGCATTGATCTATGCTGCAAGATACAATATTCAAAGGAGTAAAGATAGGTTGGCCTCAATAATTTCCAAAGAGTTGATTTCCTCGAAACCAACACATATTTCAATATAACAAATAGTGTAATTTTCAAACATTGCACAGTGTTACTAAATGATAACCCATGATCCTTCATCTTATTTGTTCTGTGGCTATGTCATCAGGGCCAAAAATAAAGCATATTTTCTTTTTCTGCATAGTATACACATGACCAATGGTGGCATGTCACAAGGGAAAAAAAAAAATAGGACACAGGAATAGGCATTTAAAAAAAATAAGCAAAGTCAGTAGTTATATAACTAGTTGTAATATATATAGGAGGCTACAGGAATAGGCATTTTTAAAAAGTAAGCAATTAGTAGCTATATAATCTAGTAATAAATACTTGGTCAATAAATGAGTAATAGGTTATGTCTCAAATTTAGACAACAATGATTAAGTACTAATTGATAGTTATAAACTGATATGAAAGCAGTAACCAGACCTAATCGAAATATGTTTCTCTACATTGCGAAAGGGTACTAAATCATATTCCCTGTTAGAACAGGTTATAATATAAATAATGCATAGTTCAACCTCCATATTATGCGTAGACAAGTCTAAAGTAGGGAGTGTTGATATTTTATTTCCAGTGCCCAAAGCTAATTAGTAGAACAGAAAAGACTTGAATTACTATCTCTGCCTTTTTGGTTCACTTACTATACTTTTTCTTTTCACCATACTGCCGAAAGCAAGCAAGTATTATTGAACAACAGGTGAATTGCAAAAAAATTACAAAAATAAAAAATTTTGAAGTCTCGGTTCTAATCAGGACAGCTTACACAGTTCTTTATCTTCATATATAGTGGTGTGTGTTTATCTTCATCTGGAAGGAATATGCCTTCTCTTATTCAATTGACCAATATTTACCAATATCCTACTGTGTGAAAGTGTCAGTAAAATCTAGTTTCAGTTTAATGACAATCTCCTTGACAACTATGTGGTTTTGACACAAACACAACATATGAACAGGCTTCATAAAGCAAGTGGCTGTTTTACCTAAGATCTTTTCTTTTTATGCCCAATCTGTTTTCTTCTACAGATACAATTTTTTTAAACCTCAGTCTGACATTTGTAAACCAATGCCCTCAATTATAGAACGATTGAGAGTGGGTGAAAGTATGGATGGATGGTTGCACATTCAATCTCTCATATGGTAAGTATGTAGGAGTCATAGCATTATGAACAGGGCTACAGGGAAATAGAATTGGTCTACTATTACAGAGGAGAGCCTTTGGTTTTTAAGGGAATATTTCACTGACATAATGTTGTAGTAAAGGGAAGTGATCTTAATAGCTATTTAACTCTCTTGTAAGAACTTGATTGTTGGGCGGTAGTATGGAGTTTTGCGAGGACATTAATGGTAGATTGCTTCTTATAGCTTTCATGATTATTAGGCAAAAGCTTGTCATGAGAGTAGTAAAGCCATGACTTTTGCTTCCTGAGCAGGTTTCTGTAAGCAATTTAATATGGTTCACCGAGAGAGGGTATGGTAGCTAGTCTAAGTTAAGCCTAAACAAACAGCAGTAGAAATTGAAATGGTTGTTCCTGGCTCAATTCATGCCCCTGGATTAAACTGAAATATTACCCATGTCATGTAGGGATATTGAAGAGAGTAGTAATTCTGTTGGTTTCAACTAGGTACTGCCAGTAGTAACTGCCATTTGAAAAACACTGAAAATACATTTCCCCAAGAATTATTAGCAAAAGGTGAGACTCCAACAAGGAGTGCAAGGCAGAATGGTAATAAAATAAAGAATAAGGAAAATTATTTGCTATCTAAAAGAGTGAAATTATGAAAAGCTGTCATCAGTGAAATTACCCTCCTCCTAGAATAACAGACTTGTTTAGATTTCCTTTACTGCATCTGTTGAGGAAGCTGAGTTTACATTGTTCCCAGAGATACACACATTATATTATTTATTTCCATAACCGGTAAAATTCCGGCATCATAAATAACTTTTCCCACAGCCTGCATGGTTTTATTTAGTACGTACATATTAATGCCTTAAATTATATTTCTACAGTACAGCCAACATGCATACTAATAAAATCACAACCGCTACAATGACCTTGAGTGTGAACTTCAGTCCTTCACCTACAGAATTTTAAAAGTGCACACATGGAAGAAATGCAGGGAAGATGCATTAGTAATTGTGAATTCAAAGCATATGTTTATCTCTGGGAGTATTTGCTCCTCAAATGTTGTTAATATTTAAATATACATTTTTTCTGAAAGCATCTATACTCTAATGATAAGAACTCTTGCAACCAGCCTAAAATTTTACGGGCTGCCAATCTCCTACTTAGACCACCTGACTGAGCTAGTATCTATAATAGCAATTACCAATTTGACAGCCCCTTTAATCTCTAAAGTACTTTGAAGCTATTATCCAGGTAAACTCAAATAACTCTTCTGAGATTTAGTTATCTCCTTTTTTAGAGAAGTGGCAACTGAGCCCAAGTGACTTGTCTTAGTGGGGCAAAAATGAGTGAGGGTCAGGTCTGGGATTACTCTTCTGGGGCAGCAATGATTAGAATCAATAAGCTAGTATTAGCAAAGCTATTTTTGGATTTTGATTCCCTCATGAGTGGAATATAAAAACCTGAAGACACTAAAGATTGGCTAAGTGTTTTTATACTTTGCATCTCTCCTGTTGGGTTATGTTTTTCTAATTCATGTGACTATGATTACAATAAAAAGCACTAGTGGGGCTGTGGATGTACATGCTCAGTGCAAAGCCCTGGGGTGTTTCCCCACCACCACCACCAACAACAACAACAAAAAAACAAAACAACAACAACAAAAAAACGGTAGTAAGTAGTAGTAGCAGTAGTGGGGTAGTGGTAGTAGTGGTAATAATAGTAACAAAAACTCTGAAGTGTTGATAAGCTTTTGTTATGGTAATACAACCTTCAGTAATCTCAAAGTTCACTGCTACTCAATGCTGGGGGTTGAAAAGAATCATTTCACTCAGAATATTAATATAGAAGAGATTCCTGGGAAGGGCAATAAAGATTTTGTGGTTTGTTTTTTGCTCTTATTTTATCAAATAAACTGTAATAGTTTCCTGAAATTTCACACCTTTTTTTTTTTTTTTTTTTTTTTTAGCTCTAATATTACCATAGTATTTTGAAGAGTGAGCAGGCAAAAAGTACTTTCTGGATGGTTTTATACCATCTGCTGTTTTGAAGAGAAATGAAGACAAGAAAAATATATTTTTTCAAGCTATTTACATTTAGTTAAAACTAATATTATGGAACACTATAAAAGGGTGCAAATTAAGTTTTTGTTTATAATTTACTTACAGTAAAGAAGATGGAAGTATAAAAATAAATAAATTAAAAGAATATTTATTTGGAAGGAAAAAGAAGAAAAAGAGTGAAACATGACTGATTAACATTCTGGCAATTACAAATGTTCTCTGCTTCCTAGAAAATTCTAAATCATAAGCTTACTGAAGAGTTTAGACCAAGAAGGGCAGCGAGACAAATTATCTTCCAATATGATATCTTCATTTGATTCTAAGACCTACAATTTTCCCAATTTAACAGTACTGAAATTGGAATCTATCTTATAATCACAAGCATCTATTATTGTGGTTAGTTAATATTAACAGATTCCCAATAGATATTAATCATTGGGATTCATGAATGAAAAATCAAAACTCCTAAGAATTCTCTTAATCATGTTGTCCTACATTTTTCATAACAGAATGTTTTAAATAAAGGTGAGTGACTGCAATAATAAATAGTGAATTATTTTGTGATAAGATAAGACTAAGGGGCTAATTCTATTCAAATACTATATGTTTAAAAATGATATGAAAATGCATGGCCAGGCGTGTAATCCCAGCATTCAGGAGGCTGAGACCGGAGGATCCGGGTTCGCGGCCAGCCTCAGCTACCTACCTAGTGAGGCACTCCGCAACTTAGTGAGACCCAGTTTCAAAATAAAGAATAAAAAATAGGGCTGGGGGTATAGCTCGGAGGTAGAATGCCCCTGAGTTCAACCCCCAGTACCGCAAAAAAAAAAAAGATATGAAAATGCATAGTTTATTGGCATTATGAATCAGTGTATTTTAATAACTCATAAATCTATACATAATATATATTTTATAGTAGTTCACTTATGAGGCTGAATAAATTATTTAAATGTTTAAAGATTATAATAAATGTTTAATATTTAAAAGTTATTATATTTAAGGTGAAAATTTAACACACAAATAATTAATTGCCATATCTGACAATCTTGGCCTTTATTTTGTAGCAAACATTACCGACACAGAAAGAAAAGAAGAAGTTTCTCCCAGTTTGCACTGATGTTAATTGCTTTAAGAGTAATTTCAAAGCAACTTCAAATTTGACAAGTCTGTCATTAAGGTACAGATTGCCTTTTTTTTTGGTACTGGGGAATTGAAAACCAGGGCATTCTGCCTCTGACACCCCCAGACATTTTTATTTTTAATTTTGAGACAAGGTCTCACTAAGTTGCTGAGGCTGCCCTCAAACTTGTGATCCTCCTATTTCAGCCTACCAAGTACTGCGATTACAGGTGTGTACCATCACACTCAGCTATGTTGCATCATTTTTATACCTTAAGTTTTATTTTGATGTTGAAATCAATATTGATTTGCTTTTTCATATTTTAGATCAATCTCTAATATCATGTTGTTGTATTTCACAATACAGTGTAATTCTAATGATTCTGAGATTTACCTGTATCAATACATACAAGTCAATTACATCAATTTAACACTTAAATAATGTTATATCCTATAAACATCCTACAATTTTCCAAATCATCTGGTGATGGAATCTTCCAATGTTTATTCACAATTCTGTAGTAAGCATCTATATTATCAGTTAAGGTAACATTAACTACTCTGATAAAAAACTCCCAACATGTCATGATTCAAACATGATAGAACTTTATTTTTAGCTTTCATAAAGAGCCAAGTACACATTCTTTTTTTGTTGTTCTTGTTGTTGGTACTGCGGATTGACTCCAGGGGTTCTCTATCTCTGATCTACACCGCCAGCTCCTTTTTATTTTGACATAGAGTCTTGCTAAGTTGCTGAGGGTCTCACTAAATTGCTGAGGCTGACTTCAAACCTGCAATCCTCTTGTCTTAGCTTCCCCTATTCTGGAATTACAGCACACCACACTTCGCAAAATGCATGTTCATGACTGGTGGGATGGAAGACCCAAGTCCTTTGTCTTATGGCTCCACCATTGACATCATGTAGTTTTTAAAGTCTCTGTGTATGTTGGCTTTAATCTAATGGAAGAGATAAAAGCATGTTTGTTGTTTGTTTTGTTTTGCTTTATGGGGCAGACCTGGATGTGCCCACATATTACTTCCACTCTTCATTTGCTAGAATTCAGTGATAAGGCCTCATCAAATAGTAAGAAGTTGAAATTTTGTCTGTGTGCCCAGGAAAAGGAGGAGATAGGCTTGAGTGTGTGTGTGGGGGGGTGCTAGTCAGTGACTGCCACAGTATCCTTATATGTGTCTTCATGTGCCCATGTATGAGAATCTATCTAGGACATATACTACCAGGTGAAACTATTGGGTATTGGTGAACTAATCATCAGCTTGATTAGACATCAACTACTTTATAAGCATACTACCATTTCCACATTCTTGATAAGTCTTGAAATTGTCAGATATTTTAATCTTTAAATTTTTTTCCAATCCAATGGCTATGAAATATCTCACTGTGGTCTTAATTTGCATTCCATTGATTGTAGTGTTGAGGATATTTTCATAATTATTGATCACTCAAATGACCTGTTCTTTTTTCACTTATTTTTGTTTGATCAGTCCTATTTTATGCTTTTATTGGTGCAGTATAGTCTCACATAATAATGTAGTTCAGAGTAGTATGTAGTTAATGACATACATTAACATAGCACTTGGTGCTTGGTGAGTTCTCACCTGGCTCCATTCCCACTCCCTCCCTTTCTCATACAAGATATTGCGGTTGGCATTGGGATTCTCACATATACAAAATGTCAGAGGAAGTTATTCCTTCAGTGATTCTCCCTCCCCTTCCCGCACCATCCCTCACTCAACTGGAGTTTCTCCTCCATTATCTAAAGTCCCCCTTATATCCCAATTACTCCCTAGCTTCTACATATGAGAGAAAACATACAATCCTTCACTTTCTGTGACTGGCTAATCTCACTTAACATAATGTTCCCTAGGTCCATCCATCTTCCTGCAAATGACATAATTTTGTTCTAAAGAATGACTGAGTATACTTCCATTGTGTGTATATCCCATAATTTTGTTATCCATTCATCTGTTGATGGACACTTGGGTTGGTTCCATAATTTGGCTATTATGAGTTGTGTTGCTATAAATGTTGATATATATATATATATATACATATATATATATATGTATTACTATAATATTCTGAATTCAATCTCTTTGAAAAGATACCCAGGAGTAGTATAGCTGGATCATATGGTGAATCTATTCCAAGTTTTCTGAGAAATCTCTACACTGATCTACATAGTGGCTGGGTTAGTTTGCAGTCCCAGCAACAGTGTAGCAGAGTTCTTATTTCCCCACATTCTTTGTGGGCATTTTCCCAGTTGTTGTTTGTGTCATATATTAATTTTGCTTATAATGTCTCTTGATGAACAGAAGTTAACCTAAATGTACTTAAATGTATGGTATTTTATTTTGTCTTACTCTTCTCCCTCTGTAATTTCTTGTAGAAATGTCTCCAACCCAGCTGACATACCACTAATTCATGCTCTTTGATGGTTACATAACAGTGTGAATACAGTATATTTCATTAAATTATTGTCATAGTGATGGGAAATAATCTTATTTCAAAATGTTTAACCTCTAAAAGTGATGCTGAATTAAACATTCTTGTATGTGTTTGCTAAGACCCCTCCTCCTCCATAAATGACGTAACATTTGTGGATCCTATGGTAGCTGAGTTGAAAACTTTAATAGATATTTATAGATTGTGCTACAAAAAAGCTTGGAGTTACAGCCCCAATTTCTACCAGCTACATACAATACTCTCTTGTCCCCATTATGTCCAGCAATGGGTGTCATTGCTGTTTTAAGTCTTTGGCAGTTGGATACACATAAAGGGTTCTTTTGCTTTGAATTTATCTCAGTGTCTTGTATATTTTGAGTATTTGCTATTATATGTTTATATTTATTGTCTATTTGTCTTTTGGATTGTGTCACTTTGATCCTTTTATAGACTTTTTCCTATCATCTGCATAATTTTTAAAAATATTAAATTATTGTTTTGATTTTATTTATATATTTTTCCAAAAATATTTAAAATTTTAATATAGATATTGCCTACCTTTTCTTTTATTAACACAGTCAAAATTATATGTGCTATTTCACATGCTCCAGAATGGCTACAATAAAAAATGGAAAATAACAGGTGTTAGCAAGGATGCAGAGAAACTAGAACTCTTGTACATTGTTGATGGGAACGTAAAGTGGTGTGGCAATTATGGGAAACAGTTTGCTTCCTCAAAAAGTTAAAAGTAGAATTACCATATTACCAGGATTTTCCTCCTAGGTAATAATAGGAATTGAGATCAGGGACTCAAACAAATAGTTGTATATCAATGTTAATTACAGTAGTATCCACAAAATCACAAGGACAACATAGGTGTCTACTGACAGATGAATAGATAAATAAAAAGTGGAATATACTTACAATGGAATATTGGTCAGCTATCAAAGGACTAAAGTTCTCGTATATGCTTTAACATGGAAAATCCTGAAAATATATCAAGTGAGATAAATGTGAAGGACAATTATATGATTCTAATAATATGAAATACCTAGTTTAGGCAAATTCATGGAAACATAAAGTACATTAGAAGATACCCCCAACTGAGAACAGAGAAGGCTACAAGGTTATTGTTTAATGAGTAAAAAGTTTCTGTTTGGGTGAGTTAAAAAGTTTTGGAAATAATGGTGATGGTGGCACAATATTGTGAAAATAATCAATGCCACTGAATTGTATATCTTAAAATGGCTAAAATGGCAAATTTAATGTTTTTGTATATATTTTACCACAATAAAAGTTCAAAAGTGTCTGTGTATAGTTTCCAAGACGTATATGAAGAAATACCTATATATTTCAGGTTTTAATATGACTGCTTTTTAAAAATATGCTTTAATACAGGGTTCCAACTGCACACTTTCCCTTTATGAATATAAGTGTTGGCCCCATTTATTAAACAATTCTTCATTTTGCACTGAATAGAACTATAGTCTGTCATATATTAAAATCTCTTCTATCTGGTGTTCCACTTTTATCTAGTCTGTAACACTTATCTATTTATATATTTCAATTCTAATTATCATAATAATTTTCTTATAGTAGCTTTAAAGAATATGCTGATAACGAGAAAGGAAGTTTCCTCTCATTATTCTGCTTTTTCATCTCCTTCTTGGCTATTCTTAACCATTAACTGCATCTGTATAAAATTTAAAAACATTCTAACCAATTTCTTGCAAAGTATTTTGGAATTCTACTTTAAATTGGTTTATATTAAAAGATAAGCTTTATTAGATTATGTTA
The DNA here is from genome assembly GCA_004027655.1 of Graphiurus murinus. Taxonomy (NCBI): domain Eukaryota; kingdom Metazoa; phylum Chordata; class Mammalia; order Rodentia; family Gliridae; genus Graphiurus; species Graphiurus murinus. Next base: position 573 of record PVLC010013279.1, on the reverse strand, counting down.
TATTAAAGTTTCTTAATCAATAATGTGTACTTTTCCATTTGTTCTAAGTTTATATTTTCTGCAATATGATTTTATGCTTTTCTCTGAGAAAATTTATTCCTGTCTGTTTAAAATATCTTTCTATTATTGTAAGCGAATTTTTTTCTAATTTTAATTCTCAGTGCCTATTGCTATAAAAGAGAAGAGCTATTAATTTTATATACTTATCTCATATGTATTCACTTTACCAAAATAATTTGTTTAAATTCTTATATTTCTTTTTTTTTTTTTTTTTTTGCGGTACTGGGGATTGAACTCAGGGGCATTCTACCTCCGAGCTATACCCCCAGCCCTATTTTTTATTCTTTATTTTGAAACCGAGTCTCATTAAGTTGCGGAGTTCCTCACTAGGTAGCTGAGGCTAGCCGCGAACCCGGATCCTCCTGTCTCAGCCTCCCGAATGCTGGGATTACAAGCGTGCCCACCACGCCCGGCTAAATTCTTATATTTCTAAGTAAATGATGATGTCATAGAAAAAAGTTGTTTTATCTCTTATTTTCTACTTTTTTTTTTTTTTTTTTTTTTTTTTTTTGG